>CM070101.1:7853480-8095980 GCA_036178185.1 Liparis tanakae | reverse complement strand
GTAAATGGTAAACAAGTAAGAGGACGTCTCATAGCCTTCCTGACCCATGGTCGCGGCAATACAAACAAAGGTGTCTCTAAAGACCTGTGTGATCTGTCAGCTGCCACCAGATGTACGGGAAACCGGGTTTGGGAGTCCTGCCCTGTCCAAACAGAGGAGGATTGTCCACTTCTCCAGCGGCGAAACTCTCGAGCAGGAGGAAGAAGAGGAGGAGGAAGATGAAGAGGAGCCATCATCAAACAAGCCTCCCTTCAGTGAACCTGCAGAGAAGGTGAGACACATGTCAAGAAGGGAAAAGTACCACGTTGCATCTCATGCTGGAGTCACGTCATCTGTGTGTGTCTCTTCTTCCTCAGACTAGATTGTCGTTCAAGAATGTGGCCCTTCTGGTTGGGAGGATTTCCCTTCTGAGTATGCAACGTGACAATTAATCAAATGCATACCAAATATACAATAGGCCCTAATTATAACAATGAAGAACGTCTCACTTCTTATGTCACTTGTCTCCGAAATTATAGCCTGTGATTTTCTTGGAGAGAGACTAGCTGGCGCACTGGGACTGAATGCAGCCAAATACCAGTATGCCATAGATCGATATCACCGGGACCACAAGGTAAAGTAAAAGTAACAAAACACGCAGACTGGCAGACAACTTTTTTTTTGTTTCTTATTGACACACTGACAGGAGCTGGTTCCTTCTCATAGACAACCAGCAGCCAGACCCAGGACAACCACGTGGAAGGGCAGGCAGAGACCATCCACCTCGATTCCGGACCGGTTCGGGGTGTTTACGGAGCGACGGGAGAAGCAGGGCACCTCACCCCGACGAGCTGTGATGAGAAACATGTGGACAGAAGTGAAGGACGTCACAACGGAGCCTATCAAGCTGAAGAGGAGTAATTTAAATAAAACAGAAAAAGCAAAGTTGTAATTTTAATGTGAAATCTCTCGTTTGAAGAGCACGGACTAGAAATAGTTGTTGACAATACTAAAGGGGGACGGACAAATATGGTAAAATTAAATAATAGAAAAACATCGAAAGCAGTAAGCATATTTCTCTAAATTCAGATGACGTTGTTGAGTGTACAAATATTTGCGTTCGTGTTAAGAGAAGCAAAAGGTCCCGACGAGGATGGGATTCGAACCCACGCGTGCAGAGCACAATGGATTAGCAGTCCATCGCCTTAACCACTCGGCCACCTCGTCTGTGTAGCACACCACCGGACCAAAGACGAATAAAAACATCCTCAATGTTCATGCTTCTTTTTAACCTCCAATTTCATGACTATTCGTGTCCTCGATCACAAAACGCGGATCTTAAGTTGGTTAGACTGTAGTTCTGGCAGGAATGTGCAATGCTAACAGTTGCTAATTTGCTCGTGAGTCATGCTAATGAGCCCAGCCAACGCCGTGAATAACACACGGAGGGACGTTCGGGCCGCGGCGTAAAATGTGACGTTGGCGTCAGCTCGCTTATGTTTTCAGCGAACGTTAAGTCAAATAGTGTCGTCGTCTTTTAACTTTTATATTGATATACAACGCTACTGAATAGCTACCGCAATTATAGTAGTTACTATACAGCGTAGAGTGTCATACCACTGCTGCGCACATCGGACTCTAGATGTAACTAATAATCTACTTTGAATATGACGAATATCTTCAACCTCGACTCTGCCGGGGTCGGGATTTGAACCAGCGTATTTGCGCCCCTCTCTTTCTTCTCCTCTTTTCATTTTTTCTCCTCCCTCTCATTTGTCAGAAGTAGGTAAAAAGGGAATGCAAAAACCAAAACAGTCAAATAACCTTTGCCAAGTATAACCCGGTCTTCCGAGGGAGTTTTTCTTTTGTTCGTGTTTACTCTAGTATCTTTAATTAAGAGCACGAAGGCAAACTCAGCTGTTTAAAGACATGTTGTTTATTGACATGTTGTCTTCCTGTCAGAATATGAATCTACAACCAATACAAAATAATTGCTGATCAACACTTGGGGTCTATTTTATCTCATATTTCGTTTAAAGGTCCAGAGACTATAATGCTATACTGCTTTAATAAGTAGAATGAAATGGATTTACACAATAACCCACACCGTGGGTATTTGTTGCCATCTAGTGGTTCAATTTGCTCATTGTAAAACCAGCTGTAATTTAAACATCCTAAAATGTATACCATACACATAACTTGAATGTCTAGAACGTAGAGCTCACAATCACATATTGAAAAGCAGATGGGTTCAAACTCATCAGCATCTCCAGGAGATGGTATTATGTCACATACACATGATACATTTCTAAATGTAGGGTTGTTATAAGATGTTTTAACAACATCTAAAACTGATAACAGACATGTGGTATAACGCCCCCCCCCCTATAAAAAAAATATTCCACTGCACATTATTTTCTCCATAAAAAACACTTCATAAATCATTTCGGCAATCAGTAACACCTGAGAGCCAAAGTCTCTCAGTTACTCTTTGTAGCCGTCGTAAACTTAATTTGGGTCTGAAGGTCATCTTGTTAACGTGCACATTTAAAGCAAAGCGGCGCCGTTTCCTTGACACTACGCGACGATGGAGCGAGCCCTGCTGTGGTTCGGTGCCGTGGCCCTAGCCGCTTCATACACTGTAAGTATGTTTCCGTTCTCCGTTGGTAAACGGACCAAGCGGCCTTTAACCGGCCGACGACTCACACAGGTTGTTTATTTTTCCAGCTACCTGCTTCCCCTTGGGTACACGGTACGTCAGAACGTAAAGCATTTCTTCAAAGGAATAAACAGTTGCTGTGAAAGGCTGTGAGGAGAGCCTGAGTGTCTGTGTTTGTGTTCCAGAGGTTTACGAGAACGGCGAGGACGAGAACCCCACCCTGAACCTGGGTGAGCTGCAGCATTTGTTCATGACTCTGGATCCTGGAGCAATGTGTTGATTTCAGCTGAATGTGTGTTGATTTCATCTGAATGTTTGTGTGTTTTAAATAAATGGTGTTGCTCCTCTGCCACAGGATCAGACGACAACCTTCTTGAAGGAGACATTCTAATCCCAGTAAGTTGTACTTTGGTGGGAATATTATATTTTGACTGCGAAAAAATTATATTGTTTAATTTGACTTTGAGCGGTATATATTTTTTGGCAGCCATGCTTCTGATATCGTGTGCTATCACATGTCAGGCGGACGGGACTGTTGAAGCTCTTGAATAGTTTTAGTGCGATATTTATTCCAGACAAAATGGGCTTCGTTGTGTGTGTTTTTTTATGAGTCGATTAGGTTTTCGCCCACAATTTGTTTTTCTATTTTTGTTTTTTAAAACACCTCTCTTGTGCTACAGAATGGAAAAAATGCAATCATTGACAAAAGATACAGATGGAAATTTCCAATTCCTTATATTCTGGGTGACGATTTGGGTGAGTTTCTAATCTTTCTACGAGTCGCTCTTCTAACCATCCGGGGATGAAAGAATATTCGTTCCTCTTTTGTAATTTCCGTCTTTTGTTCCCAGATCTGAACGCCAAGGGCTGCGTCCACCAGGCCTTTGAAATGTATCGTCTAAAGTCTTGCATTGACTTCAAGCCCTATGAGGGAGAGAAAACGTTCATCAAGTTTGTAAAGAAAGGCGGGTACGTGGATTGAGCCTGGGTTCCACCAGCTTTAATCCTGGGTTAGAGTTTAAGTTAACTGCTCCGACTGCACCCAGGTGTTTCTCCAGCGTTGGTGACCAGCAGAAAGGCCAGATTCTGTCTCTTGGGCCCGGCTGTGACCACAAGGCGGTGATTGAACACGAGCTGCTCCACGCTCTGGGCTTTTACCACGAGCAGTCGCGCACAGACAGGGACGACTACGTTGACATCTGGCTGGATCAGGTGACGCCGGGTACGTCTGGGGAACTGACACAGCATGCGACGACCTTCGACCCTTCTTAAGGCATTTGACGTAGTTAGGAATGACAAAAAATCGATGTGAAACTTCCCTCTGCGCAGGACTCGAAAACAACTTCAACAAGTACAACGATGACTACGTCACGGACCAAAACACGGCGTACGACTACGAGTCCGTCATGCATTATAGGCCCTTCTCCTTCAATAAGAACACATCCATCCCCACCATCACCACCAAAATCCCGGAATTCTACAACATCATTGGCCAGTACCTGGACTTCAGTCCGATGGATACCCTCAGGCTCAACCGAATGTACAACTGCTGTACGTATTTCTGCTGCATGGTTCAGTTCCATTTTATATGTTCAAACTGATTCATTTTGAAAGTTGAAGATGGCCCAAACATTATCAAAGGACCCTCTTCCCTCCCCAGCTGCTCCCCTCACTCTGCTGGACCAGTGTGCCTTTGAGTCCCCCAACATTTGCGGGATGATCCAGGCCTCCACCGACGACGCCGACTGGGTCCATACCAAGAGCAGTGCGGGTGCAGAGGATCACACCCTCCTGGGAAAATGCAGAGGTCAGAGTTGACGATTGTCTCCCAATGACTGATTATTATCAGTCGGGACAGCATTAAAAGACAGAAAAAATAAGATGTATGCAGAGTATGCTTGTCTTATTCTTCCCAAGTCTAGATGCTGGTTATTTCATGCACTTCAGCACTATGACTGGGAAGCTGATGGAGTCCGCACTGCTGGAATCTCGAACCCTCTACCCCAAGAGGAAGCTTCAGTGTCTGCAGTTCTTCTACAAGATGACTGGAAGCTACGAGGACAGGCTGGTGATCTGGGTCAAGATGGACGACGGCACAGGCGTCATTCGTAGAATGAAGAAAATACAAACCTTTTACGGTAAAAATATGCAGCGGGCATGTTCACGGAAGACAATATTTCCAAGCATCTGTCAAAAGCCACCGCAAAACTTTGCATCGAGGCAAATATTCATTTGTAGATTTGTTTAGCTGCCCGCTAGTTTGAAAATGGTATTCAAATGAAGTTATTTTTAGACACCATAAAACATACCTTATTTTTTTTTTCCGGCGAGAGCTAGATGAGAAGAACGATAAAACCGTGATGCCAGTGTGATGAATATCGAGCCACATCTTAGCTTAGCTTAGCATAGAAATGGGTAACATGCTCTGTCCAAGATTGGATAACTAAGATTGCTCCAGTAAAGTTATTCCAAGAAATCAAAGCAGAGTAGTTTGTTCCTGTAAATAATTCTCTATAAAATCAACATTTTCCATTTTCCAATTTTCCTTTTGTGTACAAATAATTTAAAAAAAGCAAGATAATGAGTAGAATTTACGGGGTTTTTCCCTCTTTTTTTAACCTTTGGACAGAGCCAGGCTAGCTTCCAGTCTTTATAAAATAAGATGGCTTTAGATTCATACTAAATCATGTGTTATGAAAGAATGTCATCCAACTCTTGGCAGGAGCATTTTGTTTTTCCCGCTCACACTTTAGTAAACACTATTATTGTGAAGGCGAACGACTATTTTAACAAAAACCTCACAATTTTACTATCCCACCATTAAAGATACAAACAATATTCACACTAATATTGATATTTGTTCTCTTGTTCCTCTCCCTGTGACCAGCGGACTCTGACGACACGTGGAAGCTCGCCCACGTCACAATGGAGGTCGGAGTGAAATTCCGCTATTCCTTCCAAGCGGCGAGCGGAGCTGTCAATGCATCCGCCGGCGGCATCTACATCGACGACGTCAGCCTGACCGAGACACGGTGCCCCGACACCGTGTGGAGGATCCAGAACTTCACCGGGATCATGGAAACGGCCAACGCCAGCACCGTTATCGACAGCCCTCCTTTCTACAGCCCCGAAGGCTACGGCTACGGCGTCCGTGTCATGCCGCTGTCGAGCTACACTGATTACACCGGGAACTACGTGGGGCTGTACTTCCACCTGGTGAGCGGAGAGGACGACGTGGTGATGCAGTGGCCGGCGGTAAACAGACAGGCCACCTTGGTGGTGATGGACCAAAACCCAGACGTGAAGCAGAGGATGTCGTCCGCTCGCAGTCTCACCACTGATATGAAGACAAGTAAGTGTTATAAGCTAACGGGAAAAAAAAGGTCAACTTCAAATTGAAGACATCTCCAAAATATTTTTGTTTCTTAAAATGTTCGTGCAGTGTTGTCAGACAGAAAGCGAAGCAAATGTTCATATCTGTAAAAATGTGACTATTGGAGAGTTTGAAAGTCTGTTTGTTGACCTCTAATCAGCCAATAAATCCTTAAAGATGTTAGCTGTATGCTAAGTGGCTGTTGTCTCTCACGGTAAAACAACCACAGCTCTGTGAGGCTGTGGTTGTCAGCAGGGCCATGACAGGAGGCCGGCTCACCAGGCAGGAGGCATCAGATACAGCCAAGTCCAATGGACCCTCTGAGACGTAACGTCACAAGGACTCTGGGGAGGAAGCAGAGTTCATAATATAAACTTGAAGGCAGGTTGTTCTTTCGATGGGCTCCCTTCTCACACCTTCTTTGTGTCCTCTAGCATCAGATGGAAATCTGTTATGGGACAATCCATCCAAGACGGGGACGTTGGACTCCTTCTACGACTGCTACAGAGGCGAATCGTGGGGCTGGAGGAACTTCATCAAGCACTTTGACCTCAAGCGGCACAATTACCTCAAGAACGACGACCTCTTCATCTTTGTGGACTTTGATGGTAAGTGTGGCCGTCTTTGTCCGGTGTGGTTTTGTGTTGCGTGCCCGAATGCAGGCTGACGGTGACTACTTCCTCATCCACAGACGTAACATCACTGATCAAAACAGAAGTTCCCATTAAACCAGCGGAGTAAGGTCATACGGGATCTCACATCATGAGGGGCTGGAGGTAAGGCGTCAGGCATTTTTCCATTTCCAATACTACATCATACTTTTATGTTGACTTTTTTCATTCTTTTAATTTTTATAGCATCAGATGGAACATCTGCAGCTGGGATGTGGAGGACGAAATGATGAAAATGAGGAACGACTGAATGGAATGGAAAATAAATCACATTTTTATTATTATGTAAAGTTATTATATTTAGTACATAATCAATAAATAATGCAATAATGGGAATGCATGCTACACTTTAAAAGAGCGTCATATTAAATCAAGCTGTTAAAGAACAAGCCGGTGGTCTGTTTGTTTTAGAATGTATCCTTTAAATTGATTTTAAACATGTGTGTAAAAATTAATACAATAAAGTTTCATTCAAAAGTACAGAATGCCAAAAAAGTATTATAATAGAATGTCTTGAAAGGTAATAAAGAAGTCAGTATTTTATGTCAAAGAATTCATAGTATAGGATGTCATTAAATGTCATAAAGTCACAGTATAGTATGTACAAAGTAAAAGTATGGTATGTCATAGGAAAGGCATATTTTATTTGGTAATAAAAAGTCACAAACATTTCAGGGCAAATAATTCAGTTCAGTCAAATCTTCTAAAATAAAGTACTTTATTTTAAGCGCCACATTTTTCAAAAGCTATTTGTTATGAATTATATTCTTCGACACCAGTGCATATTTTAACATACTTACCCCACATACATATGCCATACATTTCCAACATCATGCTTACAATCCATTTTGGTGGAAACAACTGTCTTTTGAAAGTCAGAATGAGCACCGTAACGTATCCTTGATTATTAATCCTGAAGGGGAACACGACCAATCGAACAAGCTGAGATCACTTTACCTCTCACCCAGCCCGTTGAAACAGTTGCTCTGGAGATAATCTGTCAACTCTGAGAAAATAGAGCAGATGATGTCAAAAGAAAGGCATGATGGAAAATCAGGGCTCCAGCTGTTTTTGGAGGTTGACCTTAGCCTGAACCCAGACTCGTGAGTCAGCTTGCATCGTTGATTCGTTTAGCTACCATAGTCCAGCCAATCGAGCCAATTCAACCATTAGAAATGGAGAAGAAAAATGCTGCAGAATGTATTTGGGCATAGAGATCTGCTATGAAGTGTCCTGAATAACATACTTAAAGTCCTGAGAAATTGCTGTTGTGGAAATAGATTAAAATAGATTAAAGTAAATGCAAGATGGCCGCCATGAATGTAGAATGTCTTATATATCTACTATCAGAAGAGACATTTGAACGATTTAAAATGCTTTTGGAAAACAATTGACCAATCAGAGCTGGGAAAACAGGATTACTATAAGAATAATGTTCCTACTGAACTAGCTATGATACATTTAGCTACATTTAAGTAAAAATATTGACAGAAAAGTGGCAAAAACCCACTTGTGCAAGTTGGTGTTGGGTTAGAAAGAGCTCTTAAACTGAAATGTTTCTTTGATCAATGTAACTTCATGCTAACGGTTCCCAGGCACCACTAATGCAGCTCTAGTGTCCACCAATAATGACTTTGGTGGGATGTCACTCGCTAGCAGGAACACCATGTCGGGCTGAATGAATGAAGTGTAACTAAATGCACATCCAGTCTGATAACCAGGCTAGGTTGACTCCTACTAGGGATTAGAAGTTCAGGTATCTTCCTCTGCCACTTCAGTTTTGAGACAATCTTTTTTTTTAAGTCCCTGAACTTTGAGGAGGTGCAATAATAGATCACTCAAGACTTTAATATTAACTAAATCTGCTGAATAGACATTTAATAGCTAATAGCATGGTTATCATAAGATAGGGGAAATAATAAATAAATAAAAATAAACCACGTTATCAGGTTTTAGTGGTGTTATGGCACGAGCGATTGAAGTTGTAAAACAAACTCTATGCAAACTCTTTCATGCACACTCTGAAGGCACCATCACATCACACCTTTAGTCAGTGAAGGGGAGACACTCTGAGCAAAACACATTGATTTATTTATAATGCAATTGTCAAGTTTGAGATTCTTGGCTATTTAGCTTCCATAACATGTCTTCTTTCATACCAGTGAAAAGAAAACATCCAAACCATACATCTAAGTCTTTATTTTACTTTCTTCATTGGTGTGTGTAGATTTATCATAAATTCACCACAATACACCTAATTTGCATATTTAAACACAACATTTCAGAAAAATAATACAACAAGCAATTGTATTATTGTCAGTAGCCACTGGAGACGTTTCTTGGTGATATCTATAAGTACAATACGTTTGACCCTTTTCACATAGTGTCTTTAAAATGTCTGTAATCTGTAAAGGCCAGAAATCTCCGCCTCAGTACAAATCACATACACCAAATGTTCCACCCTCAGTACTATCTATATTCTGAAGGTCTTTACAGAGGGGTTTGTTCATATATTATTCACAGCCTAATTTGAAGAACATTTAATTACTAAAAAACATCAGAAGATTTATATCTATATTTCTTTTAACAGTATTCTCTGCTTTATGGAGTGAGACAAAGAGACATCCAAACTTCCCTCTGAAGAAACCTTCACCTCCAATATCTCAACAAAGTGAAAGAAGAATTATGAAGCTGGCTTTATCCAATGTTCATAATTATGTTCTGGGAATGTATGCGAATCAACACACATTTATGAAGATAATGCCTCATTTGCATATGCATACTCACTGATGGAGCTATTTATTTGATATTAGTATTTAGTTATTTTATTGACAAGTAGTATTGCTTAATCTTTGCTTATTTAGGTTAGATATTTTGGTATATTAGAATAGCTTTTTGTTGTAATAGTTTTTAGTTTTGTATAATTCATTGTTGATGTTAAGATATATTTAGTTTTTTGATTGTTCATTTGTCCACTAATTGAGTAACACTGTGGGCACCTGTGGTTATATATAGGAGTAGGCAGGTAGAGGACCAGCATGCACCCGGGTAGACCTATGATTTAAAGAGTTCTTTTGTTCTTTTATTTGTTTGCTTGTTTTGTTTAGTTAAATAAATGATCATAAAAATGGAATCCTGAAAGCACAATGTTTCTTTTGGCTGCGTAAACCACAAACCCACGGTGTGTTTGTTTTTTATTTATTGGACAAATTGCCACTACACTTACAATGGTATCTATAGTTTGGTATGGATTGGTACATTTCTGTGTGCATGCAGCAGCATAGGTCCAATCCCACTAACAACATAACTGCCTGTTTTAGTAGACTTAAGATCAGAGTTCATATTATTTATTGTTGATACTGATGTCTCCGTACATGGCTCCTGTGCATGCCAGAAAAGCAGTAAGTTGTATAAAAGTCAGCAAGGACACTTGTGAAGTGCCTGTTACTCATTGAACACCGTTATGCCGATCAAAGTTCCCCCTGCATGACTTTACAGGCATGCTTATGTAGCTTCAGAGAAACACCGGAGAGAAACATGGGCTACGGGGACCGTTTTAGCAAAATTGCCGCGCTGATTGGATTCTTTGTGGTTTTAAAGGTAGGGGGCATTTGAAATTGAGTCACATTGAGAAACAGAAATTGCAACGACAAAAAAAGTGGTTTAAATTTGAATGCATCTCTTTTCGTTCGCCAGGTGCAAGCTCTTCCTACACAAACCGGTTTGTTCCCGTTAACTTGACTCGTTCAAAAACAAGCATGGTTTTCTAAAAACGTATTTTTGTCGCAGTAAGATTTAATTCATCTTCCAGGTGATTATGCAGATGCTGGTGAACTGAGGGACGACATACTCGAGATCAATAGAGGTATACCTTTTTTCATTCTCCCTGTCTCCTTTTGATACACGTGTTTGTGCCCTTTGTTGGTTGTATATTCATACTCGCTCAACCTGTGTTTAAGGGTTAAACCACTTGTTTGAGGGAGACATCGCTATTGATGTAAGTATCTTAGAGATGAGAAGATGTTTATCTAGAACTCAAACGCAGACTCTGAACGCTTTCATTGCGTCCTGCAGCCCAGCAGGAACGCCATCCTCGATCAAACCCGGAGATGGAAGTTTCCCATTCCCTATATCTTAACTGATTCTCTAGGTACACTGCCAACATCAGAGTACATTTCCCCCCCAATAAATAATTTAACGACGAGGTGAATATACACGTGGTGATATGGAATTCCCTTTGTTCCAGAACTGAATGCAAAAGGTGTGATCCTTCAGGCTTTTGAAGAATACCGTTTGAGATCCTGCGTGGACTTCAAGCCCTACGAGGGCGAGAGCAGCTATGTCTCCTTCACCAAGCTGTCTGGGTGAGCCGCGCTGACTCGGGTTTGGGAAGCGTCAAGTCTTCAAAAGTGTTATGATGTGGACGTGTTGTGATAAAGCGCACTGACAGGCGCCTTCGGTTCATCCGTTTTACCAAATGCAGATGCTGGTCGTATGTTGGGGATGATAGGACGGGCCAGAATGTGTCCATAGGAGCCAGGTGTGACACCAAGGCCATCGTGCAGCACGAGCTCCTCCACGCTCTGGGCTTCTACCACGAACAGTCGCGCTCAGATAGAGACGGCTATGTCAAAATCTGGTGGGACCAGATTGAAGATGGTGGGTTGAACGGAAATTAGACCAAGTAATGACTTGGTCTAATTTCCTATCCATTGGATCCACGTTGGTAATGACCAACGTGTATCAAGACAGAAACAACACAAACACACACTTAAGCTGCGTTCACACCAAAAGCGCTGCACATTTAGCGTGCAAGTAGATCCCATGCAAAGTCAATGTACAGAAGAGAATGATTGCGATTGTCGTGAATAACGTCAGACGGCGCATTTGCAAAAATTGCGCATGGCGAAAATTTTGCCTGTTTCGCTTCTATTTTAACTTCAGCAAAAAATTCGCCCGACGTCAAGTTGCGAAAGCAAATCAGTGTTGAGACGCTCCACCGTTGGTGAATCTAACAGACTGCTGCTGCTGTAATGGCGCTGGAAGCAGCAGTTATTCAGACGTAGTCATGAAAGTCATGAGCTGTGTGAGCCTACGGGTGATGTTATGTATAAATATATGTATATTATAAGAAATAATATCAATGTTATGAATCAAACACGAGGGCGTTCGATTTTCAGACGTTTGTGGGAGGTGCACAAAGTAGTTATTTCTTCAAATAGTCAAGCGAGTAAACACACCCGAGTAGTTTGGTGTGAACACAGCATTATGATGAAATATGAAAGGTGAACACCAGGAGAACTCCTGTGAACTCTATATAAACAGTAGAATTAGTCACCGTGATGTCATACATTTGTTTGTGGATGTTTGGGCTGTTTGAAGTGACAGGAGAGGGTGGAGCTAAGTGCACACTCAATAATGCAAGTTTAAGGCATTTCCACATTGGCGTCACTCTTCAGACCTTGGATGTTGACAATCAGAGAAATTAAATTCAATTCAGTTTATTTCGCATAGCCCTAAATCACAAATAGATCTCGAGATGCTAAATGCTACCATCAGCTTTCTGGTTTCAAAAACAATGCTAATATGCTGATGTTAAACAGGCTAGTTTAGTGTTAGTATGCTAACACTGGCTAATTAGCACTAAACACAGTGTTGAAACTTCTATGAATGGTACTGTGTATGTGATTCTTTTCAGTTTGTATGCATGCTTTGATTAAGATAACTAAATTATATATGTTACCAACTAGAATGTACTGAAATATTACAGAGGCAATGGCCCCAATGTCTTCATTGGTAATGTAATCTAATCTAAGCAAGGTCTAATCAAACTTAATCAGTGAAGCATTGGTAGATTTGTTTTCAAATGTAAATTTACATTATTTGAAAAAAAGAAACGCAAGAAACTGAATTCCAACAATTAACCATTCTTTTAAAAGGACAAGAGGTTTTACAGCTTCTACATATGCATATTTTAAAGCATTGATAAACCATCATTTGACTGTCTACATGGCGATGTTACTTTCTCCTCACAGGGAAGGAGCACAATTTCAACAAGTATGAGGATGACTTCATCACTGATCTGAACACGCCATATGATTATGAGTCCATCATGCACTACCGGCCGCTGTCCTTCAACAAGAATGACAGCATCCCCACCATCACCACCGCCATACCGTCTTTCAATGAGGTCATTGGCCAGCGGCTGGACTTCAGTGCTGTAGACATCACCAGACTCAACCGCATGTACGACTGTGGTGAGTGTCTCCTTTCCTGTCCGCCGAAAAGGTTAGCAAAGACATCCTGTCAGGGAAGGCGGTGAAGATACATGACTGATGTATTATTAGCTACTGTGTCTCAGCGGTGAGCAGGGGCATCCTTCAATCAGAGGGTCGGCGGCTTGATCCCCGGCTCCATTAGCCCATTTCCATATTTCCTTGGGGAAGATACTTCAGCCGTTTCCCAATATGCGTTCTTGTCCGTACTTTTCTGTACTTGTGTTCTCGTGGACTCGTGAAACGTCATCAGTCTCAGCCCGAGTACATGTTCCAATTCAAAGTCCACTTCTCGCAAAGCACTATGTGACTTGATCCTCCCACTTTCCGGAGGATGCATCAGAGGAGACTTGTGCGTACTCTGGCCAACCGATATCCCGGAATGAATTTCACACTTAACTGGGGTGACCAGACGTCCGGTTTTCCCCGGACATGTCCTCTTTTTGAGACCAAAAAAAAGCGTCCAGCAGGGTTTCCAAAAACGTCCGGAATTTTGCTTCGTCGGATATTTCCGTTTCTCTGGGTCTTTCACAAGTTTTTACCCCTTACAAGTTTTGTAAATGGTATCTCCCTTACGTTCCACCTGAACAGTCATTGGTCGACTGATCTCAGTGTTGCCAGATAAACAAAATCCCCCTTTTAGGCATGTATATCACAAAACAGGCAGAAGAAGAGAGATGTGTCTGCGTCTGAGCGCGCGCGCCTCGCTCTCAACTGTGATGTGCGCACACGGGTGGGCAGACTTTCACTAGCTATATATATCACTATATATTTATATTTATATATATAAATATATATATATATGTATGTATATATAGCATATTTATTATATATACACATATTTATATATAATCTATATATTTATAAACTATATATATGTGTTTTTATTTTGTACACACTATACAATTATATGTGTCTGATTATTTTATTTTGAATTGTGTGTATATACATAGATATATATATATATATATATATATATATATATATATATATATATATATATTAAAATAATTTACAGTGAATAATTGGAGTAAGAACAGCTGATGTGGTGACGTCATCAAGTCAGCTGCTGTACCAATTGCAGAAAGACAGTCCTCCCGTCCTCACGTCCTTTGGAGTCTGGACTCCAAACTAAACTCCCAAATCCAGACTTCAAAAGAACACAGTTTACCTGGAATTGATAAACATCTGTTACCCCAGAATTGCTCCCCTAGCTGTGCCTACTATGTGTGAATGTGAGTGTTAGTTACACACATTAGATACATTAATATGGCTTTCGGCAATAAAGTAAAAGCCACAGATGTTTAAAAACATGTAAATGTGGAATCCTCCATATTTACCAATGACATTGTGTTGTTGTTGCTAACTGTCTTGTTCCAGCCAACACACACACTCTTTTGGACCAGTGCTCCTTTGAACTTATCAACATCTGTGGAATGATCCAGAACGAGGAGGACAATGCGGATTGGGTCCAGACGCTGAGCAATCCTGCTGATATGGACCACACAGTGGCAGGGCGCTGCAGAGGTACCACACCCTTTTTTAAAGTAACAGTGCCTCGCAAAAGTATTCACCCCCGTTGCTGTTTTTATTATTATTGTTGGGTTACTACCTCAAATTAAAAGTTTTAAAAAACATTTAAGATGTATGTAATGGATCTACACAAAATTGTTCAAATTGGTGATAAAAAAGAACGCATTCCTAAAAACTAAAATGGGTTTGCTCATATGTATATAAATCAAATTTTTAAAAGTAAAAAATATGGCAGCACAACAAACCTGCCAAGACAGGACCGAAATATTCATGGACCAGGCAAAGAGGCCATTAGTCAGCGGCAACAAAGAAACCAAAGATAACCCTAAAGGAGCTTTAAAGCACCATAGTATCCGTACATTAGTGTTACACTCCACAGAGCGGGGCTTTATAAAAAAAGAGTGGCCAGAAAAAAATATACAATACACCTACGGAGTCTCGCACACACCTTTTGGTGAACTCCAGACAACGTCATCCCTATAATTCATTTGACGCATTATTTACTGACCGTTGTTCCTTTTCCAGATTCCGGCTACTTCATGAGGTTTGACACGTCTTCCGGCAAACCGGGAAGCAGCGCCTTGCTGGAGTCGCGTATCCTCTACCCCAAGAGGGACGAGCAGTGCCTGCAGTTCTTCTACAAGATGACCGGAGCAGCTGGGGACAAACTGGTGATATGGATCAGGACGGACGACGGGACCGGAACTGTGCGCAGTGTCAAGAAGATCCACACCATTACAGGTATTCTGTTTGCCTCGTTCTTTAGCTGCGTTCACACCAAAAGCGATCCCAGTCGATCCCATGCAAAGTCAACTTACAGACGTGAGTGGTTGCGATAGATGCACATTTTCACCGGACGGTGCGTTTGATACGAATTACGCGTCACGAAAATGTGTTTCTTTCGACTAAAGTTCAAATATTTCAACTTCGACTTATTCAGACATAGTCGTTAAAAGTCACCGAGCTGTGTGAGCCTACAGGTGTAAGCCTACGGGTGATATATATGGTAAAATGTATTTCATATATATATATATATATATATATATATATATATATGAAATTAATTTTAACGACAACTGTTTCCACGGAGTAAAGCCAAGGAGATAAGTCCCGCCCCCTTTAAGGCAGTATGAAGCAAGTGAAACAAAAAGCCACAAATAGACAAGCAAGTAAACTCACGCAAGCTATGTGAACGCATGATTATGCGAGCAAAGAATGGTCACTTTTTTTGTGTCTTTCAGGAAGTGGACATGCTGTCTGGAAAATAGCCCATGTGACTCTCAAGATGACAGAGAAGTTCCGCTATTTCTTCCAAGGCGTCAGAGGATCGCCCAGCTCCTCAGGCGCCATCTCAATCGACGACATCGCCCTCACCGAGACCATTTGCCCCAGCGCCGTCTGGCAAATCCACAACTTCACCGGCGTTCTCCACAACACTTCCGTCGGCGGTTCGTTAAAAAGCAGCTGCTTCTTCAACTCGGAGGGCCACTCATTCGGTATCAGCGTTTACCCGAACGGAAAGGAGAGAAACAACTCGGACTATGTCGGCATGACGTTGCACCTCTGTAGCGGGGAAAACGATGCAGTGTTGCAGTGGCCAGCCGAAAACAGGCAGGCAACCATAGTTGCCGTGGATCAGGACCCTGATCTGAAACTAAGAATGTCTTCTACAAGAAGCTTCACCACAGGTAAGCCCAGCTCACTGGCAGCTAGGAGCCTGGAAGAATGTTTTGGTCTAGTTAGCGGATTTACATCCAATAGTATTGTACCACGCAGATAGTTTGGCTTCTACTTGCTCAGATTTGGAGATGCTTGCTTCACCTCAAATACAGCGTCAAAACAACAGATCATTTTGGGATGGGATCACTTCCATTTTTAAATCTGAACTTCATTGTGATCTCAACTACACACCTGGAATGTTTTGTTCATTACATATTGCAGTGATAAACTCACTTCAATTCAATTCAATTTTTTTATAAAGCCCAATATCACAAATTAGGAATTTGACTTAAGAGAGCTCTACAATCTGTACACATACAAGATCCTTGACCTTTGACCTCACATCGGATCAGGAAAAACTCCCAAGAAATAGAAAAAAAAACATTGATAGGGAAAAAAGGGAAGAAACCTTCAGGAGAGCAACAGAGGAGGATCCCTCTCCAGGATGGACAGAAGCAATAGTTGTCATGTTTACAGAAATATTCTTTACAGAGTAACATAAACACATTAAATGAATATGACGGAATGTATGAAGTTCATAGTAGGCATGGACCACGATCCAGACCTCCATGATCCATCAGGCAGATGGAGGTAGAGAGGACAGAAAGAAATGTGAACGTCAGTAAAAGTACCTCTTCTGTGATAGTTCCTGCTCCAGTTGGTTTCTCCAGGACCAAATTATGCAACGATGACCCAAAACTCCCATGGTGAAAAGAATATCAGCATCGCTGTTGCTGTGGATTGTGCAGCCGTCACACTAGAAATCAACGATAGGCATTAGGAATGTGGAATAACAAATATATTCACTTTCCACAGTTGGGAATCTTTTGGCAGCATTTCTCTTTTTCCTTATGTGCTGCAAAAATGTTGCTTTTCGCTGCGATAATTATTTCATATTCTTCATAGACAGCGTCACATGACGGACAAAACATCTGAAGAAAAAAGAAAAACGGTACTAACAAGTATCTCAAAGCTTAGCTCTGTAGAAGTTGCATCATATAACACTCTCAACATCATATTGCAACCACACATCTGTGAAATGGAAAAATTTAGTTCTTTTGTGTGTTTGTTATTTTTTCTCGACTGTTTCCCCCCCCCAGACAATGATTCTCGTTGGAACAGACCAACATCTACTTCAAGTGGACTTTGGGACGACGACTGTGAGTGCTTCCGTGGTAAAGACTTTGGCTGGAGTAATTTTATTTCTCACAAGCAGCTGCACAGCAGGAGCTTCCTCAAAGACGATGACCTCATCATCACTGCTGAGTTCAATGGTGAGAATCTGAAAATATCAGCTAGTCTATATTAAAGAATTGATTTAAAACAATAACTAATTTTCGCAATTTTTTTGGAAAATGTATAGCATGTTCAAGTCATATGATTAATTTCTACAACTATAGTTCCAATGTGGTATCATTTTACTCATACATTGCTCTCTATAATGAGCAAATAATGTACCTGAACTTTTCCTGGACTTGTCGTTTTGTTAGATTTGACCCACCTGATTAAGACCGAGGTGCCGGTCAACCCGCCCGCACCGAGCAATGACATCACGGACGAGGACCCAATCAGGAAAATGGAAATGAGAAAGGAGGTTTCAAAACACAGAGAAGCTCGTGCTGCCAACGCCTGCCATCCCAACCCTTGTTTCAATGGAGGCGTGTGTGTGGAGAGTGAAGGGCAGGCCTCATGCAGGTGTGTGTGTGTGTTTGCATCCAGCACATGTCTACTTTCTAGAGAATTTAGTATATTCTGAGAAATCCTCACGTACCCAAAATTATGTGAATGAGGCAAAAGCTAAATCTAGAAGAACCACTTATATAAGACTTGCACCTTTACATTTTGTAAGATACGGAAAGAGCCAGGTCCGTTAGCTTAGCATAACGTGTGAGGCAGAGAGAGAGAGATAGTTTATCTCCATCCAGAGTTTGAAAAGGCCTAATAGCACCGTATGAAGTTAAGTAATAACTAAAAACACAATCCCTCAGGACTGGCCAATTTATAACATGATTAAGCTAGTTTAGGCTATATTTTCAAAACCACAAATCAGCACCCTTAAGTGTATCGCTCGTTCGTGCACGTACACACACACATGTACAAGCTTAAAGGTTTTTATCAAGATGGGGGACAATAATGGAAAATAAACAATAATTGGAAGTCATATTCAAAAAAATTTAGAATCCTTAAAGAAAAATAGTCTCTGTTTATTTAAAAACATAAATATATATATATATATATACAAACAGAGATGGAAAGTGTTTTTTTATTGGCAGTAAGGAGCTTTAACTATTTATCGGTCAACAAAATGAGGAAGCAGTGACTTGTTGGAGTTTTGACGTTACCATGAAGTTTCTGCACAAAGGAAAACCCACAAATTGACATTTTTATATTTCTGATATAGCTCAAAGCAGTTACTCTGGAAATATTGTTTTGTAATAATGGGATGTGTTGTTCAGGTGTGTGTCCAGCCAGACCACCTACTCCGCTGGTAGGAGGTGTGAGGAACTGAACATGCACAGAGGCATCGTGGGAGCTCTGATCGGCGGCGCAGCAGGGACCGTGATTCTGACCCTGGCCATCTTCACCGTCATCAGGAGAGCTCAGTGAAACGCGCGTGTCCTCTGCCTTCACCCAGCAGAACATAACTTTATTGGCTTATTTTGTTGACGCTAATTGCATTCCAAGCCCCATATCCGCTGCAGTGTTTGATTTGTATGATACAAATAATTACATGTGGTTTTGCTTAATTGATTCTGTTCTAAAAAAAATATATAGTTGAGATTAAAAGTCCTCAATCATGCATAATGAACAATAAAATTAGTTCTATGATTTGTCTTTATTTCAATTAATATGTTTATACATACAGTGGTTAGAGACACATAATATATAGGTTATAGTTTAAATAATGTAAGACTTTCTTTTAAAACCAAAATATCAAACCATGACAAACTTATTTAAAAAAAATGTCTATGTTCTAAATATAGTCAGAAAAACATCCAATAATGTGGTTTTAGTCAGTTGAATGTATACAGTGACAGGTTAGTATTGTGTTTCACTTCTTTGGCACTTGTAATGGAAAATAATCTTTTTCTCTGCTAAACCCTTTAAACATTGTTTAAATAGCATTGTTTGAACAGCATCTATTAGCTAGATTTACATATTACTCCCTGGAATAGATGTTTTTATGTGAAATATTGGTCAGCCTCAGCTGAGGATGATGAAGGTCAGTGCTGGTACAACTAATAATAATATCCAAATCCCATCATTTGACATCAATATTATAGAAACACAAGTGTTTAAATTACAGTAATGAATTACATCTTTAGCTCAACTTCTTAATAAAAATACAATAAACAGCGTACATTATTTTTAGGACATTCATCTATATTATCTATATCATTTCATGTAAATATCTAGGAACTATAATCACACATAAAGATGTTGGCTTCAAGTGGAGCTGCACACACGTGAGCTGCTGTTTCCATCTCCACGATCTGAAATGTAGAGATGATGAAGTGTTTAGAAATTTTTAGAGTAACTCACACGTTATATATTCTGCTTACATGTGGCACAAAGGTCGTAAGCATCTTTTGGGTGTCTAGAAAAGTGCTATATAAATTATAAATTATAAGTTATAAGTATTGTTTAGAATATGAGAAATGTTGCTGCCTCTATTATGTTCTGATTCATCTATCACAAAATAATGTTCCAATTTACCATTTGTTTATCTAAACCCTCCAGTGATACTCCAGCAAGTGATCACAGCTACCATGGAGCTAACTATACTCACTGTATTAAAAAAAAATCTAATTAAAAAAAGTTTATCTTAAAAAGGTTTCGGAGCGTAGCAAACAAAAAGGTCTAACCTTTGTGTCTGAAAGATGTTTATGTTAAAGCTGCAGAAAATGTATGGCCACGAGTAGAAGATTCTACCAATGGCATAACAAAAGACTGACCTTCTTTATTTGTCTTTTGTGTTTGTCGATGTCACAGTCCCATCATTTCCTGTTGTTTTTGCCTGAGGGTAGAAAGAAACAAAATTAAAATGCATGTTTCCATCATTTATGGTGTTATTCTCGACATACCTCATTTGTTAACTTACCATTATGAGCTTCAAGACTTCTTCTCGAACCTGTCAATATAGTAAAAAAAAACATATTAAATTGAACAGATGGTAAAACTAAGCAACACAGTACTTGGCCACATTTGTAGGTCTGTGGTACAGGTGGGAATCCCCTACAACTGGACATTTTCAATAAAACAATGAACATGTTGACACTGATAGAACATTGATTAAACCTACCTTCTTGTCTGCAAAAACCCCTGTGATCAAGAGGAAAAGGCCCTGTAGGAGAAGACATGAAGAGCAACGGGTTTTATTTTTCAGCAGATTTACACTACTTGTCTTGCTTATAGCCCTATATTCAGATCAGTTTATCCGTATACATCCTATACATTTTGTTACATTCTTGTCTAAATGGGTTGTCTTTTTGTCTTTAGTACCGGAGCACTTATTCATACTGAGACCTCCGTCTCGGCTTTCCAGATCAAGCTGCACTTGACGGGTTGACCACAGTACAGAGCCAAGGACTCTGTGTTGTGCTCCAACATAGTCAACCCTGTGCTGCATTACGCCAATAAATGATGCATATGCAGTAGCGGGCCTCAAGACCTTGGAGGGTTAAGTGGTGTTTGTTCCCCTTTAAGTTATGACGATTTGCCTTAGCTTTAGTGCCATGGCAAGCCCAGGTTAGTTCACATATAAAAGATCACAAATGAAGATAAAGTATAGAGATTAAATGCAGGTTAAATGTGTACTGGGAGAGAAAAAAGGATTGATTCAGCCCTAATATTAACATTTTGTTTGATGTGTGTATTGCTTTCAAATTACCTGAAAGGAATTGAGGATGGTGAAACCGTAGTTAGCAACATCAAACATGGGATTGTTGCTGTCTAAAATGAGCAGGGCGAAGCCAATAATCCATGTTAGTCCAAAAACTGGCGTGAGAAAGATCACCACTTTAATCATGCCTTTGATCGCCTCCTTGTCACCCCCTTTGCTGCTATCAGGGGCAGAGGACTTCACAAGAGTAACAATGACGACAATCAAGGCAAATACATTTGTCAAAATCACACCGCCAACCGGGAGCAGGAAAGCGTGTAAAGACCCCTCCAAGAGTCTTTCATAAACCAGCCAGCATGTTTTATTATTAAAGTATTCCTTCTCGGTGTACTTGCTATATATATAGCTGCATCCCACGATTAAGATTGGGCAAACATAGCCTACGATGCTGGAGAAGAACATGAAGACTCTTTTCCTCAGCTGGCTGAAGACGAAGATGAGCTGGTGGACGAGCATGACACTCAAGCACATCATCCAGCTGAACATAATCAAGAAGAACAGGTGTTTGCATACTGTCAGAGCAAAGCACATGGTTTCGCCAATTCCATCTTCAGAGGCCAGGAAACTAATGTCACCGAGCAAGAGGAACGTGGCAATGTTCACGATGGATGTGTGACGGTAAAGCGAAAGGTTGGACTTGACCACAGCTCCCCACACTAGATACTCAATGGTCAGGAAGACCACCAAGCAGCAGATGGACACACCGAGGCCCACATAGGTAATGATATCTAGGATTTCAGTAGATATATCTTCTTTGGCAAAGAGGACGGAGAATGAAGTCAGGTGTTCGCATTGGCAGAATGTTTGGTTAACATTCACAGATTTGACAATAGCGCATCCCTCATCTGACCAGTCCCGCATTGTGGCGTTCCAGAAGACGCAGTAAGGTTTACTGAAATTCATCTTCTCCTTGGGAAATTGCGTGTTAACTTCCAAATTTGAATCATTATTGTCCTGAATTGTGGCCGATAATAGTAGGCTGGTAACTTCCGATGTGAGGAAGGTGTTTCTTAATTTATTCATTAGATTTCTCATGGCAAGGGTTTTCAGTATTCCGGTGGTCACGTTCATACTCAGGTCGATGCCAAACAAAGACACATTACATTGACTACTCGCGCAAAAATTGAGCTGTATATTTTCATTGACCATAATATTTTCAGCGGTCTTGTTGACGTGGATTTTGTCCACCAGACCCTCAACAGACTCAAGGTAGTTTGCTGACATGTCGTGAACGATAGTTTGGTTGACCGCAGCCCAGGAAACATTCAACATGTTGCTTGCTGCGATCATAAGATCCTGAAACAAAAGAATAAAAGGATAATCAAGGGACATAATATCTAGAGATGTGTCCTGAGCTGATCCTAAGGATCGGTATTGTGCTGATCCAGTGATAATATAATGTATAGGCTAATATCGGCTAAGAAAAGCAGATTGTAGTGCAAACCAGCCTATCGTGTGAGTGTTTCATTAAATTACAGTATAAATTAACATTTATTTGGGAAAACTGGTTTGAGTTCTGACATTGAGGTTGCCATAATGCCCAGATTTGGCCAGATCTGATGATTATTATCATTGGTAAAGAGTATTGGACAACATTTTCACTTTCACCAGTTATGAAGATGTCATTCGTAAGCCATTACGTTACTGCTTCATGTTTTAGGGGTCACAACCTCCAAATTAAACTTCCATTATTCATTGTATTTTTTAATTAGGAGCTTCAGTGATTGTATAGAGTCACTTGTGGAAATACGGTTTGTTAGATTAAGTATATATAGTGTGTGTCAGATACATATTTAACCAAGTCTTTGGTATCAGATTGGACTCTCTATTGTCTTATACCTACAATTCCCTCACTCATAATGGGATCAGGACCTAAAGAAAAGTCCAAACAATGGTTTAAAAATTGAAATTTGTGTTATTCTCATCAATTTGCATCTGTGCATCGACTTCGTATGTAAACTTGTCTGATAAATGTGTAACCCTTTTGGTGTGAAGGAAGCATTTGGATTAGTTTTTTTTAAATTGATATTTCCAAGGTCAAGCAGGAACATTCAAGCTTAAAACTCAACATGTATCACAGTGAAGTATGAATCAAGAGGGGCTTACAGGAAGGACGCCAGGTTGCATGTCAAAATATTCTGATGCTCTGTCCATCAGATTAAGAGTATTGATGGAGGAGTTAATGTCGGCCATGTAGTCACTTTGATCAGACGTGATTAAAGAATTGTTCTGAAGTCCTAAAAATATAACATTGGCCATATCTTGGGTAGCATTCAGTCCCTTCAGGAAGTTCTAGAAACAACAAAAACAAAACAAAAAGCAGCTTCATGTAAAAAGTTATAAGTGTACACACATTCCATTTCCACACAAGATTTAGACAGTTTAATCATGTTTTTCAATATTCAAAATCAATAGAAAATATTTCAAAAATTAGCTAGCAAGAAACAAGAATTTATCTCAGATTCCTACATTCCAATATATTGATCTACTTCACAGTAGCCTAATTTTTGGATTATTCACAGTAACTTGGGTAACTTGATGGGTTACTCAATCTTAATTTACAGTATGAGCTATGGCATTAGCATGCTAGCTGTGTGTTATCGTACCTCATGGTAACAATGTTCAGACTAGATTACTCCAAACAAGGTTGGCATTTATAGCAGTATCAATCATAATGTTTTTGATAAAGCCATAAGACCATGAAACCAGCTTCCAGCTACAGTACAAGAGGCAGACAGTCCCCACATTTAAGAGTAGACATTCTTATGTAATAGTATTTATAGTTAGGGCTGAATCAGGTTCACCTGGTCCAGCCCCTAGAGATGCTGCTATAGGCGTATAGGCTACTGGGGGGTATTTAGGATACACCGAGTGCATATCTCTTCTTCTCTCTCTACTTATGGATGAATTCATTTCCATCTCTCCATTGCACATTATTAACTCTGCTTCCTCTGTGGAGTCTTTGTGACTTCACGTCTCATCGGGTCAATTGGACCCGGTGCCTCCTGCCATGGTCCTGCTGATGCGCTATACTTTCTGAGCACTGACAGTTATTCTGCAGGTCGAACATCATAGAGACGTTATGGAGAAATAACTTTTCTCTTGTCAAATTGTAGGACCATCAATGCATTCAATTTAAAATAAACATATTAAAAATGTTATGAAACTTTATAATTTTGCCATACTTACGAATGCCTCGTCATTAATTTTGTCCAACTGTTCGTTGACGCAGTAGTAGAACACAGGCTGCCAGGTGGTGCCTTCACAAGTGCGTGACTTATAGCCAACCCTACCCTCTGCACATGTGGTATTAAGCACTGTGTCTCCAGATGGGGAATTCGGCCAATAATCTCCAACTAGATCAGATTCTTCAACGCAAAATGGTTCATTACCTTGGACAAAAAGATTTGCATTTATTAGTTGGTGCATGAGACATTGCTAATAAGTGAAAGTAACACAGCACTCTGAGAATGTAAGAATATAATATATGATGCCAGAGACTGAACTAAGAAAAAGGACCAAATAAAAATACAATAATTTACAATATAATAAAAAATTAAAGGTTACCATAAATCACTGGGATGACCACTTCTTCAATTTGTACTTGTTCCTTGATATTCTTAAAAGTGACAGTAACCGTATGTGCTTCTGGGATTTTCAGACAAGCGACGTTAGCAATGAAAGTGAAGACCAAGTTTTTTCCAAAAGCTGTAAAGAAAGAGTATTTATGGGGGGTTAGGTTTGCTCTTTTGGAAATCCGGCATTTTCCAGCATTATTGTGAAGAAAAAATTGCTTTAATTTTAAAAAGTGAAAAAAACATTTCCTGCTACAGCTAATAAAGGTATGCAAAGGGCACATAAATATGTGAGAAGTAGTGCAGAACTAACTTACTAATATTAAAGGGAATACTTTCCAGAACATCGAAATAGGTCCACACAACTTCATATTGCTCGGGGGTCTTTAAGATGGTGGCAGTGACCGTCACAGGAATAACATCTGTTGGCGCCTTTTGCGTACAGTCCACACTGAAAGGGTCAATTTTCATGGTGATCTCATCAGGCAGGAGTATCACCTTCACCGATGCCTTAGCTGTGTGCCTGATTGACCCTTTGGTAAATCCACACTCGTATAAGCCTGCAGGACACATGTCATAAAAAACCCGCAAAGATCAGCATCAGCATAAAACAAGATAACATAATATTTATTGGTCCCGCAGTGGGGACATTTACATCAGCTGAATGCGATGGATGACTCAGGATAGAAGTGTCGTCAGCAGATTTGTATTAAAATTAAACAATTCCTTAAAAGAAAAAGTAGTTGTTCTGTATAAAAAATGGCCGCTGTGACTGATATATTATTATGTATGACATTGTTAGCACTGATCCATAGAACATATGATCATAGGGATACAAGACCATAGCTAACATAGCAATTAATTAATGAAGGATGCTCTATAATTAAATACAAAATATTCGTTATGGGTATTACATATTGTACCAAAACAGTAAAAAGTAGTATATCTTAGCTTTTTACTCGCCTGACCAAATGCCTGTCAGATTCTGAAGTGTAACTATGACACAAGACTTGAATTCCTCCGTGGCACAGTCGTAGTCCAGTTTAACCACGCTGCCAACGGCGAGCTCAAAGTGCCCAGCCTGTGTGCTCAAGTTCCAGCCGGCGACATCCGTCGCCTCCTCAAATAGGCATTTCAGTACCGGCGTTGACATGTAGCACACTGGAATCTCTGGGGCCTCTATGCCGACCATTCCTGTGTAAAGAAGGCCACATCAATACACAGAAATAAATAATTAGGACTCGAGTGCATGTAGGAGGTATAGCCTTTCAATGACAACCAGAATCTGTACAGATCTGTCTATCCGAGACTTCTGGTTCAGTGTCCATGATGCATTCTCACTCATCTCAGTGGATTGGTAATTATTTTAATGTTAGATGATAATTTATCTTAAAAACCTCGAAAAGGTAAGGATGAAACTCACAAAGCAAATAAGTTAACCTTCTAGAAGAAAAGAAGCCTGGTAAGTGAAACAAATATTGTGTGTCTGGGGATGATACTAAAGCTCAGTAAATTCACATATGTATTGTGAGCATTTCATCAAAATCTGGTGGATTAACAGGATATGGTGCACGATTTGGAAGAGTGTTAATGAAAATGTTCAAAGGGAAGAATACTTAATGCCCGTGCACTAAACCTTGACCTCTACTTGTATAGCACTTTTCTAGTCTTCCGATCTCTCAGTCATACCAGAGGGGATTTTGTCCTCAGTTGTTTTTAATCTATATATTGGTGATCTGTCCAAGCAATTAAAAGCCTGTAATATTGGTTGAATGATTGGTAATACTTCAGTGAATTATATTATATATTCATATGGTTGTGTGACTCTTGTGGTACATACACACCAAAAGCGATGCAATAATTGATGTACACATCTGAACTAAAGGAAAATGTTTAAAAAGGTAAACAAAATGATTAAAGTAGCCCTAGTGGTTGCAGAGATACAGCCTTTTTAGTTTGAGTATGCCATTTTTGGAGCAGAGGCCTAAAAAAAGTTTGGGACTTAAAGGGTTCAAATTAAATCATCTTGGTTATCAAACAAAACGTTTAGTACTACATGCTACGAGTCACAGCTGTGGACACATTGATACAGCTGTTTATTTATAAGGCATCTTTTGATTTTGTATGTATTTTATTCTATTTAATGTATCTAAATACTATCTACATTTTGAGTCTGACATAAAAGTTTGATATATATATTGAATCAACTCTTTTATACTGACCTTCAGTGTTGATCTGAAACACAACCCCCAAAGCTGCCTCCAGATTGTCGATGAGGGCTTGGAGTACAGCAGTGGGAAATATGGCATTGACAACTGCCTCAAAGTCAACAATTGTGTCCAACAACCTTTAAGATTGGATCAATGAAAGATTATTGGTTAGTGAGAAAATATTGTTGTATTATTATCAGAATTGAAAGGTGTGTTCAGACGGAATGTAAGACAAGTTTATTTTTTATTCACATACAGCTTCCTGCTGAAATAATAGCAAAACAAATAAGAATGTACCAAGTGTACAGATGTGGAGCATGCTTATGATGTCGAAACTGCGCTGTCTTAATTTAACTTGTGTTCACTTTATATATAATTTACAGGAAAAAACATTCAGTTTTGAAAAACGGTTGTGGTTTGGATAACAAATAGGTATAGGTTTGTTACATAGTTTGTTATGTCGCTGAATGTGCTTGTCTGATAAACTAAGTATGCTTGTTGCGCATGCTAAGTACACTTGTTGCGCATGCTAAGTACACTCGTTACATACGATAAGTAAACTTGTTGTGTACACTAAGTGCGCTTGTTGAATGCACTAAGTAGCTTGTTACATGCCTCAAGTACGCTAAGTATACCAGTTACATCTTTAAGTATGTTTGCTACACACACTCGGTGTGCTTCTTACGTACGCTTAGTATTCCGAATAGGTGGGCTTTACAACATAACTTGTTGTAACCATTTTGTAACTTTCCGTAACCTACGTAGCATAACGCAGCATAAAGTAGCACACGGTTATGTTATTGGTAAAAATACAAAAAGAAAGCACGCTACAATACCTCAGACCGGTTACATTCAGGTACTCAAAGGCATTCAGTTCCTCAAAGGTAGTTTGAAGCTTTGAAAAGAAAGAGCGTTGATTCAATATTTGTTTTAGTAAACACCTTAAGAAATGTTTAAGTCAATATTGTTGATCAGAGAACGAGATGTACCGTGGTAGTTTGCACTGCTTCCCAGCCGCCTCCATTCAATAGAATTGATCCATTGATGAAAACTGTGATGATTGCAAACATGTTCAGCTCAGATATCAACAAGCATATTCATCCATATAGAAAGACAGTAATGAGTAGTATGCAGGACAAGTTTCAGATTACAGTGACACTTGTTCCATTTACATTGAACAACAGTTGTTTACAAAATACATCAAGACAGAAGAGACTCGTACAAAGACGACAAAAAAGGAGAAACATTTGGCAGGCATAAGGACTGTTACCTGGGACTTTAGCAATGCAGAGTGGCGTGATGTTGGACACATTTTGTTCACAGGCAGTTTCCCGACAACAGTTGAAGTTGGCACACACTAGGTTGCTCCAAACGAAGCCAGTACTGCAGCTACAATTGGTTTCATCTCCAATAAGCAGGCAGTCTAGATTGAGAAGCACAATTATCAGAACTTGGTTTTGAAGTATTTCTCTACTAAATTAAATGTAAGAGAGAGAACGTGAACATATTAAAATGCTCCAATCCCCATTTATCAGGACATATATGTGGTTTGATAACATTTGATGGACAGTTACAGCCCACTCTCACTCCTAACTCCTCAAATGTGGCTTCCCTAAAACTATGATGCACTATGTGGGCGTGGTTAAATAGTTAAAAAGTAAAGTAAGAAGTTAGGTTGCGTCGTAGGAAGAGTGCCAACGTCTGTTTGTAGTGAGTTCTGGGTGGATGGAATCTCTGCGCAAGCTGTTCTGCCTAAGTACGCTTGTTTTTTATGGTTGTAAATAAATAACATTGTTTGCCTTATATTGGAAAAGAAACTACAGGGATCTTAATTAAGAGACACTTAACGAGGGAGAGATTCACAGCTGTTTCTACTCGCCTCCCCCTAATGATTTTGACAGTTGGAAGACACAATTTGTGGTTATATTGTAGCACACAGCTCCAAGTAAGCTCCTGACCATAGAAGTGGACGTAGTCATCGTGATGTCATCCGTTGGTTTGTTGACTGCCGTTTTGAAGCCTTCGTCTACGGCTGTTTTTTGCATATCAAGTGACCGTATTTGGAATGCAAAGGAGCGAAAAGGAGCGACGTAGAGACGTCGTATAAGGCTCCTGTAGCCGCAGCCACCTGTTAGTCATAGTAAGCCCGCCCTAAAGCATACCCTTGCTTTATAGACCATCATTTACTAAATGAACATCACACTGTATTAAGCTCATTTTTTGATACCAATAATTCATTGTAACAGAGAATTTATTCTCAATTGATTTACCTGGTTAAATAAAGGTCATATATTATGTCACTTGCTAAGTTTCCTGTTTTTTCAAAACTCCTAAGATATGGAATACTGATTGTTTCTTTCTATTGCTGAAATATGTAGTTGCATGATGCACTGTGTTGCATGCTGCTGAGCTCAATCAATCACCGTATTACAAAATAACTGATTGTAAAAAATAACCAAGTTAAGACGAATACCTGCAGACAGTTCACTGTTGGAGAGGCTCACTGTGTATTCGGTTGAAGTGGAGTCCAACACTTGGATGTCAGTTGTCGAATTGAAAACTGTCAGGATAGTACTGGCCTCCAAAGTGACATTACTTTCCACCATCAGCTCTGCAATGTAGACATCTTCAACTGCAAACATAAGATATTGGTAAGATAATGTTTTTTTCAAAATGGATTTAACCCATATTAAGAGCACAATGACTAAAGTTGTTGACAGTGAAGAATATCAGTATGAGCTAAGCACACAATATCTTTTTTCAGTAATGAGGGAGAATGCTGTAACCAGCAGCTGCTAAACGGGCTGCGAGGGCCGGTAAAGGTTTTCAGATTGTTATGAAAAATTTCTGACAAACATTATGAAAGATGGCAGATGAAAATGCTTTTCTTGTAAAGGCTTTTAAAGACACATTGTCAAAGTTATCTAACTAACTTTAAACTACCCAAGTTACCCTTACTAAAATATACTTTGAATCAATTCACTTTGAAATTTCAAAACTGAAAAATATTCTTTTCAGGATTTATTTTGCAGTAAATCTAAATGTAATTTCAAAGCATACAGTGAACAAGCCTGGTCACATCAAGCGGTACGTCAAAATGAATCTGCCAGTGATTGCAGAAATGTTTGGTCTTAGGTCCTGCTGAGTACTCGCAGGGTTTCGTTAGTGAACAGGTGTAGCTGGAAAGCTAACCGCTAACCTGCTTTCCCCTCTACTATCCTGTGGCAAAAAGAGAAGGTTGAAGAGGGGAAAAAAAGATCTCAGAGCGCCTTAGCTTAGCTAGTTTGTTAACAGCAGGTTAGCTAGGTTAGCTTCTCATAACTCTCCAGAAACCATTGCTCTGTAATGGGAGAGACAGAGGAGGTTAAGCAAATGCAGCCACACTGGCTAACTCCATTTTAGACTCTGGTTCCCGTCCCCTTAGCGGTCAGCACTATCAAGACCCTGGTGAGACCAGGCCTTTAATCCTGGTCCAGTTTTGTTGTGGTATTTTACAGAAGCATCCTATGACAATATAGCCAAGCAACTCACTTGCTGCAAGGACCTGCAATGACAAGAACAGGCAAACAACAGAATTAGCCTGGCTGTCATGGGTTCATTCACTCTTAAGTCTTATTAAACTATAAAAATTATATATGTTTAGTGCTGAATAAACACAGATTAAGATGCAAGATGTTTTTTTTGCCATTTTAGATATTTTTGTCAGTGAATAAAAAGTTGTTAGATATGCAACTACTTTATGTGCATTTAAATAGTATAATAGAATATAAGATACTTTAGATATGTCTAAAAATATACAAAATGTGACTGAGGAGTATCTTTACCTGAACGTAGATGTGCAAAGATCCAATCAGACACACAAACAATCTGGCATACATTGTTATTCTGGTGGAAGAAAAAAAAAAAAAAACTAGCATGAGAAGCATTTGAGGAACACATTGACTGAAAATGTGCATGCATATATTGTAAAGTGATGCATTTATTTAAAATAACACTCTTCTAAACAAATAGTCTTCACAACTCATGAACAGTGTTGTTATCAGTATTCACCCATAATTAATGATCATGACATTTTATCAGGACATACATGTTCCTCAAAGCAGGATTCCTAATCCTTTTGGTGATACCCTGATCTTTTACTTTCGATCAAATTGTTCAGGCGGTTCTCACACAGCGTTTGTAGTTATATGACCGACGTAATCATGAACAAGGAAGTATGAAGACATCCATCTCTAAAAACAGAGAAATGGTTCATGCACCGAGCAGCCGTTGAGCCGGCACTCGATGGTACTAAGCAAATGTAAAAACAAATGAACCTCCCTATTGCGCTGAAGCCAATAATATCATTTGAATATTGGTAATTTTAAGGTTTGAACAGACAAGATAAAGGTTTCAGACATGAAAGACAATGACATACAATAACTTTTATACAACTTGACTTCTTTTTGCAATCAGAAGTGGCACCTCCTGCTCCTCAGTAGAAAATGAAATTTGTAAGACTCTTTTGCACTGGAGGTTTTTTCAATCATGTTTATTTGGCAAATACTGAAAATACAGCTGAAACAATCGCACCAGATATAATTTGCAATGCAAGCTGTTCCTGGCTATTCACACAGTATCTTATTTCAAAGAATATGTCTGTCACATTTGGTCATATTTGTGCTTTAGTCGTTTAGACGTCTATATTTGAGTCCACTACTATAACACGATGTACCCTAAAACGTTCACGACATTTCTTGATGCTGTTGTCTGTTTTTCCTTTCAAACTATGGGAAGCTCATATTTTTGCCGGCCAAATTTCTTTTGCATCACTTTAAATTTGCACAAAGAATACAAATGAGGAGTTCTGATAACAGTACACAGTGGGTTCACTGTGGTATAGTTCATGCCCACCTCATTTACTTGTAGGGTTCCATCATTACCCTGTGGTTATAACACTGGACCACATGCAGGCAAACAATGGCTGCTTTATTGACAGCCTAACGCGATCTAAAAGGACAGCTTTACAATACGTTCTACCATTTCAAAGTTTATAATGTTCATTTTTTGTTGAATTTGTTTAAAAATTCAATCATAATAATCCCTAAATAGGGCAGAATTATAAAAACATACTCAGTACAACAGCACTTACCGAAACAGCAGTGCTTAAACAATGACAAAATAAAAGTTTGTAAGGCAAAATAAATGTAGACTTTATGAGGGTTGCATTAACCTGGACATGTGTTCCTATTAAAGTGGCCACTGATATAGCATGCTGATATATCTATAAATAAAAAACACACCTACATGCACACATTAACTAACCTACAAAACATACATTGACTAGTGTGTGTTTTAACGCTTCCACACACCTATAATAACCCTTGACTTAATATTTATTGTAGTGTAGTATACAAGTTGTACACAATAACAGGAACACCTCAATACCTTTACCATTGAAAATATAATAAAAATACCTTTGTGGAAACCGAATACGTTTGTTGTGGTCAAGCGAACCGCTCAAGAAGCTCGGGATGGAATTATTCTGATATAAATGCTGTTCATCACTATTGCTGATAGTGTTTATTTTATTTTTTTGTCTGAGACAAAACAAACTTTGTGACTTGTGTTGTCAAATGCGTACGGGGAAAAGTACCTGTGGCTGTTGCTGTGTTTGAACACAGCTATGTTGAAACAGTCAATAAGATTCACCGTCATTCTTAGTTTTGAAGCTTTCAATCTTTGTTGAGATTGTTGTGTTGTCACGTTTTTTCGGGGCTTTTTAAACGTTAATTTGATTTGCACATTCTCGACAAAAACTAAACATGCAAACTAACATTCCAACCACAGGACTTTTGCATTTCTGAAAAAAAGTCTGCAGGGCATTACCTCAATGTCTGCACAAGGACTCAGTGCATCTATTTTTATTCAGTCCGGGCTTTATCAGTCATTTTTATTTAACCTAATTAAAGTCAGAGATCATAACCCATTCACTTACTTGTGATTCTCCGTGGCAGTCACTTATTCCAGCAAAAATCCATGCAGTCCACCTTGATGGCATCAAAATTACAGGTGTAAAACTGTCTATTGGCTCTCCGTTCTTTTGCCTGGGAAAGAATAGATTTCCTGTTATTCTGGTTGCAAATACAGCATGAGCATTTTGAAAGTAAAAAAATATATATTTTACTTAGATTTTGAAACGCTGAGGGTTTCTATTGCAACAGTTTAGACTTGACTATGTTAATATAAACACATGAATGCATTAATAAAAAAGCTTTTACCTCGGCTTTGTACCCAGACTCATAGAGACATCCGACTGTACTCCATATCGTTCAGGCACGCATCGGAATTAGAGTCAAAGTAAAGTCAGAAAGACTGGGTAAGGTGTGTTTTGGGAAGGAAGGGGTGGTGGAGTTGGAGGGGGAGCGATGCAACACACTTAAGTCAAGACTTTGCGCAGGGAACTTATTTGCATTGATGGCATGTCTCCAGGTCAACTGGAGTGGTCAGGATATGCGCACAGCCTTTCAGCTTTCCATGGCCATTTGTCTACCAAATCAAGTGACCCTGTCTCCTTAAACCAGGAGAGTTTGGGCCCTGTTTGAGCCAGCCGGTTTCATGAAACCAAAATATATCTATTGATTGTCATGAAGCTGGTTGTTTCTTGAAGTTTGGTCACTAAAGTTATGCCACATCTGATCAGACTTTTAAACAGAGGGTGGAAAGTAACATTATTAACGAACCGTGCTGTCAGAAAAAGCAGGATAGAAGAAAATGGTCAAACTTCAGCCAGGGGAGGCGAAGGAATGTTCACAGAGAAGGAGTTTATTAAACTCAGCATGAGAAACAAAGCAATCATAACACTACAAAATGTATGTTATATCTAGACCAGTGTCAAATTCAAGGCCTGCGTGCCCACGACGGCTTGTAAGACATACGCCTTTGCATGAACACATTTGTTTTTATTTTGAAGGGGATTAGTTTTGCTTTTTCTTTTTCAAAGCAAAATGATTTTCAGTATTTACCTACTGATAAGTATTTTTTAATTTTTTATTGTGTGTTATATTACATTGTGTCCTTAAGATGCACTTTTTGCACTAAGTTTTTTCATGTTGGCATAATGTGATAATGTGTCTCAGGTTTAAACTGCAATATCTTTTCATTAAATCAATTTGAGAAATGTACAATGTTCTTGGATTTGGGTCTCGACTTGTCATTCAGGGGTGGTGGTGGGTCCCAGCCAAACCAGTTTAGAACCATTAGTGGAGAACCACTGCCCCAGAGTAGTGGAGTACTAATGCCCCAGACCATTTGAGAACCACTGCCCCAGATTAGTGGAGTACTAATGCCCCAGACCATTTGAGAACCACTGCCCCAGATTAGTGGAGTACTAATGCCCCAGACCATTTGAGAACCACTGCCCCAGATTAGTGGAGTACTAATGCCCCAGACCATTTGAGAACCACTGCCCCAGATTAGTGGAGTACTAATGCCCCAGACCATTTGAGAACCACTGCCCCAGACCAGTGGAAAACCATGTGTGTTTGTTCTTTGAGTAATGTGGGTTTCTTAACCCTAAATTAAATGGATTGATGTTACATTAACAAAGACATTTGCTTGCATATATTTTTACATGTATATGAATGCATGTACACTATTTTTACATTTGAATAAACAATTATCAAATGCAAAGACAGTAATTTAACAATATATTTGAGAGTAGGTACATTCATACAGTGTTACAGTTACAACAAGCCATTTGAGGGCAGCTATGATGCTAATGTGACCCACGGTGAAAATGAGTTTGATACCCGTTCTAGACCATGTAACTTACAATTAGAAGTTATGAAGCAATGAATGTTAAAGATTTTTACAACCAATTATAATGAAAACAAGGATAAGTCTTCCCTTTGCATTTTTGCTTGGCTTCCTTGTTTATTTAAATATCTGTAGTTGAGGCGCATGTTAGGTCGGGGTCAGACTGAAGTGTTTGGAGGGCAGTTAAATGAAATAACTCTTTACTGTGTGTTCTATAATGAGACCAAACAGAACAATGATCATCGTCTTTTGTATACTTTTTATATAATCCATTATTTACTTTGAAAAACAAACGCATGTTTTGCATAGAGGCAAACATGATGTCATGATCCTTGACGCCTTGAGCTCTGCTTCAAGCAGATGTGTCTTCAGGTCGGCTAGTGAAGCCGTGGTATCTATTTTAAAGGAAGTAGAAATGTTATGTATGCATACAAACCTACTAATGCTATGTCCTTGCACTGTGACATCTTGATCTTAGTAACTATTCGTTTAAAAAACTAAAATCCCAATTAAGAAGAAGAAGAAGAAGAAGAAGAAGAAGAAGAAGAAGAAGAAGAAGAAGAAGAAGAAGAAGAAGAAGAAGAAGAAGAAGAAGAAATATACTTTATTAATCCCCAAGGGGAAATTTATTGACACAGTAGCACCAATAAACTAAACATAATAAAATATAAATATAAGAAAGAAAGAAAGTGACCGTGCATAAAGTATACAAAGTGAAATATAAAATACAAAATAAAATATATATGTATATATATATACACAACATATATGTAAATACAGAAATGTAAAATTAAATTAAATATATATATATATATATATATATATATAGACAGTGTGCAAAATTAAAGCCAAGCAACAGGTTTATGTTACGATAAATTGTTCTTTCATTAATTAATATTTTCTAGAAATTGTTGATTTTGAAAAATGTTAAATGATAATGTTTCAAAAACAATATCACAATAAAACAACTTCTACATACATCTTTTGGCACATTTTCTTTTGGAAACTGAAGGAAATTATGTTTTTATGACATAAGCTGGTAGGGCTTGTGGACATCTTGTGGTTTGAAAGCTTTAATAGCATATATTATATAATAACGTATATTATTTATTATTATATCTCATTTTTGATATGTTCTTAAATGTCCAGTGTGAAGGAATTGATTGTAAGTCGCTTAGATAAAAGCATCAACTAAATGTAAAACATTTTTCACTGGGGTGCTTTGCTTTCTACCTCAAAGCTACACTTCGTACTTGTCGTACATGCTCATTTCAAAGATATATATAAAATTAGCTTGACAACTTTTTAAATTGGACAGAAAGTAGTAAAATGATAAAGCAATTACAAATAACTGCCAAGTATTCTACTCCAAAGAAATAGAGGGTGTCATTTCAACTCTACTACTACTGGGTTCATACAAAACAAAATGTAACATTTTAAAATTAGCCAGCAGCTAACTAGCAGCATGGCAAGAATACACAACATTCAACCAAACTGCTGAAGACGCATTAGTAAATATTGTGTTCTGGAGAAGGTTTTTTCCAATTTCAACTCCTCTAACGGGTTAGGAATGTGTTGGAACCATTAAGCTGAATAAGGCCATTTGGTAACACCCATATCACACACAAAACTATAAAAATTAATATAGGCAAACAAAAAAACACTGGATATCACTTAGTATTTTAATAATCATGTAGTTTTATTGGCATTATGGATATGACAGAAAAATACTGCCAAACGCCGCACTGGGTTGGGTGCCGCAGTATACTTTACATGCAGTGTGACAGTGCATTGTCGAGATCTGGGAGGAGAAGAATGGAAACTTTTCGTGTTACTCAGCATGCTAAAATAGAAACAAAAGTTTAATTTCACAACCAAAAATAGTTTTTTTAATAAATAGCACTCTCTTTACCTGGTTGGAATTATATTTGACTGATAGTTCTGTCTGTCAATTTGTGATGCCACACCTTGAACAAACAAGTTCAGCGATCTGTGTAAGACAGCCTTGCTTTGTCAAACTGATTTGATTGGCAAAATAAATTTAAAACCGGGAGTTATTTTGCATCTCATTTCGTCACAATGTACTGAATACTTTTAAATGTCATTATATATATATATATATATATATATATATATATATATATATATATATATATATATATATATATATAAAATTCATGTTGATCTGTCTTCCGGCAAGTACTGTAAATTACGGTCCATTTACAATTTAATTTTAATTGTTTATTTTGTATAGCCCAATATCACAAATTAGAAATGTGCCTCAGTGGGCTTTACAAGACATTCAGTATGACATCCCTATCCCAAGACCTCACATTGGATCAGGAAAAACTCCCAAGAAATAGAAAAACCCTTTCTGGGGAAAAAAGGGAAGAAACCTTCAGGAAAAAAGAGGAGGATCCCTCTCCCCGGATGGACCGAAGCAATAGATGCCATGTGTACAGAAGGAAGTATAACAGAGTTACATAAACACATTAAACGAATCGGTGGTCTTTCTGACTGACCAGAGCTGTCCGAAGAGATCATCAAGTGTTGAGGAACGAGGGAGGTGTGCCGGATTCATTAGATGACATTCAATTCAATCCAATTCAGTTTATTTGTATAGCTCAGTTTCACAAATTTCAAATTTGTCTCAGAGTGCTTTACAGTCTGTACACATAGACATCCCTGACCCAAAACCTCACATCGGATCAGGAAAAACTCCCAAATAACCCTTCAGGGGGAAAAAAGGGAAGAAACCTTCAGGAGAGCATCAGAGGAGGATCCCTCTCCAGGATGGACAGATGCAATAGATGTAATGTGTACAGAAGGACAGATTTAGAGTTAAAATACATTCAATGAATCTGACAGAGTTTATCAATGGTTCATATTTAGGCATATTCCATGCCTGCAAAAACAAAAAGAAAGTGATTAAGTCTGAGGAAAAACGGGATGACACACAAAACGGGGAGAGTGTAACTCAGTGTAATTCAGAAAGACCGGATTGCACCCGTGAATCTGTCAGAGCTACCAGGGAACCACACTGTCACTAGCAGCAATCACTGAATAAATAGGGTTGAGGATGTCCAGGATCTGAAACTGATTCAGGAGATCCAGACTGAAGAGAAAGACATTTCGGAACAACATGTAGTCTTTACAGAATTTATAGATATAGGCTACTAATTCCAATGTAGGTTATATAATTCAACAAAGCAGGGTCACTTTGAATGAATGGTGACGTGATAGAGAACAAGGTCAGACGGTTGCCGTTACACAAGGAGAGCATACAAACACAAGGGCCGTCGAGACAGTGCTTGGAACTACACCACGGTGCATCTCGATTTTATGCATTACACTTCAAAATCATCAGATCAATTTGAGTAGGAAAGATTAAAAAATAGCTTGAAAGCAAATAGGTTGACCTACATATGGCACACAGAAGTCCCAGAAAACAAAGAGACATCAATCGATATATTTGCATCACCCGGGCTATTTTGATGACAGTCTGGTAGAGGATCATATACATTGGTTGTTTGTGTGTGTGTGTGTGTGTGTGTGTGTGTGGTCTTTCAACGCCAACCTATAACTATGTTATAGATTATCAATCTTCGATCATGAACTTTGTAACTAAAGCTTTACAAATATTAATTATAACATGTGAACAGTAAATTCAAGCTTGGATATACATAGTTTTAGATGTCAATATGCCTCAGAGGGCTTTACAATCTGTACACAACACACCCTGTCCCAGGACCTCACAAGGTATGCTTTTGGGCGGGGCTTACCTAGTGCTCAACAGCTGCTACCAGAGCATCTCTGACTGCATCATTCCTCTGCAGTCCAAATATGGTCACTTTTGTTTCATGTTAGCAAAAGAAACCGGGATGGCAACAGCCAAAAACCAAGAAGTCTACAGCCAAAATGTCCAATTTGTGGCTTTAAAATTGTAATCCACAGAACAATGGGTGGCGCATGATGACTGCGTCCACTTCCTATTAACAGCCAATGGTAGAAACGTGGTCACCACCTCTGTAAAGAGGACCCACCTAGTGTAAGGTAACATTTTCAGGTAATTGTACACTTTTGAAAAAACATACTTATCCATAGATATATCCCCGTAAATGTGACACTCTTTAATATAATACGTCTTCTACCACTGTCATGACCTTGACAGGCATAATGGAGGCCCTATGCCTGGGATAACCTACGGCCCCCATTTCACTGAATCAATTTGGCGTCAACTGGAGAAGTGACAAACGTCAGACTGCTCGAGCAGCTGCTGAAGCTATGTTAGAATGCAGTCATCTCTCCACTCTCCATAAACTCTTGTCTTTTCTCCAACAGCGGCCTCTTCGCAGGGAGCTTCAGCCACGTTGCCTTTATTTCAAAGGCCAAGGACATCATCCTAAAATTAAAATGAAGCTAGAGAAGGAAATAGTTTTTTACCTCAATACTTCTAATTATAGGAAAACACATCTTGGCCTGGATGTTATTTTATTGCTCTGTAGTTTCCGGATCAATAATTACACAGTTGGCTTAACACCAATGGTATATCTTTAGGAACGTCTGCAGAGCCTTTAAGTTGACCGGTGAGGATCTCTTTCCTCTTTGCTTGTTGACTAGAAACCGATGGGCGATTTGGTTTGTGCCTTATACAAAAAAACAATACACTTGAAAAAAGACAACCAGCATTATTTTGTTGAAATATATGTATACAGATTATCAATCAAAGGTGTTGTCTAAGAACTGTATAAATATGTAAAGTATTTCCCAAAAGCGGATTTTCCTCTTGGTACTCTTGTTTGTTTCAGGTTTACCTTCGGTGTGTATGCCTTTAAACTCAACCTCAAAGCAACTGGTGACAGTGCAGGTCAATATCACTCCCTTTTCTGTCGGGCATTGGACAGTACTGCACTTTTGGGTGTTGGCTGTAGCTCATGGGGAAAGAGAGGTCGTCCTGTAACCACAAGGTACCCGTTTCGATCCCCGCAGTGCCCAGTTTCATGTCAAAGTGTCCTTGATCAAGACACCTGAACCCCCTGTTGCTCCCTGAATGCTTCACTGCTCCTTCATAACTAAGGATGGGTCAAATGCAGAACATAATTTCCCCATTGTCATCAATAAAAGTGCACACTTCTTTCTTCCACCAAGGGTGTTTGTATACTCCCCTGGAACTCTATCTGAAGGCGGATGTCTCCTCATCTCAACGTACATCCATAACGTCCGGAAATCGTAGCCGATCATCAGTTCAAGTGAAATTAAAGGGAAGCTGGTGTTGCCAAACAAATCTAACTATGGGATGGCACCACCACCAGGTTACAAGGGGGAACTACTTTCAATATTACATTTCTTATTTTTGAATTTTAAGTACCGGATTGTTTTGTTTTGATTGATTTTGTAAGAATTAAAATTTGGGAGATGGATCCTCCTCTGTTGGTTTTCTGAAGGTTTCTTCCCTTTTTTCCCTGTGAAAGTTTTTTTTCTATTTTCTTTGCATTTTTTCTTGATCCTATGGGAGATCAAAGGTCAGAAATGTTGTATGTGTACAGATTGTAAAGCCCAGTGAGGCAAACTCGTAATTTGTGATATTGGGCTGCATAAACTAAACTGAATTCAGAAGTAAGATGACTTAATATCACTGAACCAAAGAATTTGCAATAATGCTAATTTTGTTCCGTAGTCTCAAAGCAGGTAACAACAACAGACATGACATGTGTAAAGTAAACAGAACAAAATGCATCTTACTATAACTCAAGTTAGTTCTCATTTTCCTGTCATGGTTGTTTAAGATGGGTCTTCAAGGGAAATATGTGGACATTCCCTGATCGCTCATGGTAAGGCGTTTTAATATTTACTGTGAAGCCTCACAGTCCCCTAGTGGTGGCCCGGTGCCAATGCCATGTTTAGCCCTCTGTTCAATTAATTAATTGAAATGCAGTGCACAAAGCCCATGAAAAGCCTTATATATAAAACAAGCACAATAAGCTCAATACATAATATTTTACAATATAAGGTATATTACAACGATCCAATAATCAACACAGTACTTTGTATAACAGCCTTCTATGGCTTTCTCGAAAAGTGACTCAATTGGTTTAAGTGTTTAAGTATCTGAAATGTATCATAAATAAAAACGGTAGTCAATATTTGAGAAAAAAATTGTTGAGTGTAAAAACATCTTGGCGGTGTGGACAGTCAGATATGGCCTAATTTTCATAAAAAGTGGTAAAATAGATGTGTTCAGTGTTTGACATCTTTTTGACTAACTTTTAAAATGTAAACTTAGAGTTACGATGCCAAAGTATTTGAACTCATTCACAATATCAAGCTCCTCTCCTCAGGTATGCACACATTGAAATGTCTGCATCATTTGCCTACATTTGAATATTTGCTTTGTGGGAAACCGACAGGACAGTAGAGGTCAAATGTGACAAAATGCAATAGAAACTGTCTTGAAAGGCTTAAAATATGTACCGGCCACTGAATACAAATAGGGCAGAAGGGCCAAAATTTCGTCACATATTATACATTGTTTTATTGTCTGAGGTGACCTTATCACGGCACATTACTATGAGAACCCCGATATTCCAAAAATGTCCCACTTGATCGAAAGCTCAGTTGACAGCCTGATATCCCCAGAACATTGATTTGGATGTATAATAGGTTCTATATGGGCTCCAAAGTTGGGGGTTAACTATTTTGCTAGAGAACCATCTATGGCAGTAAAGGTTCCGCATTATAAACAATCTAGGAACTGTTAATATGTGATCTGGGTATGTTGTCACATATCATAATGATTCAAATGGGAGCATTTCATTGATACTAAAACATACAATTTACAAATAGTTAAAATATCTTGCTTGAAATTCACAACTGAGTAAGTAAACAATGTATTCCCTAGAACATTAGGAGTGCTAACTCAGATTTCTGAGTCTCATTAAATTGGACTCTGTGGGTGTATTATGTCATTATTTAGATCATTAGGGGCCAGCAAATGTGTTTTGCTCAATTAGTTTTGTTATTGCTAGTAAACAATAACGGGCCATCTGAAAAGGTGAGATAATGCTGGTAGGAAGAGAGAGAAGGAGAGAGAGGGAGAGAGAGAGTGTGTGTGGCCCAGGGAGCAGCAACCACAACATACATTCACACCTCTAATTGCAGGCTGTTGCGTCACTTCATCTGTCTGGAGGCATGATTATCAAAACACACAAGTAAGCATTTGTTTTCATTAAATATCACCATGTTTAGAGTAAATGACATTTGACAAAAGAAAAGGTCAGTGACGTTAAAGATCAACAGTGAACAAACACAGTACATTGAAAATAAAACATCTATATTCCCCACACCTTGCTCTCAATGTCTGGAAATGATCGGGTTCTAAGTGATTTGTATCCATACAGTTTCGTAAAACGGTCGGCGTGTGAGGATTATATTGCACTTAATACAAAGCTTTGATAGAGCTGGGTTCATTTCATTGCCTCTCACTAGGGTTATATGTATGTCTATCCATCTATTGATTATCTCAAGCCTATTCAGGGTCGCGGGAAGGGGTATGACAACGGGATGAAGAAAGGATTCACGGTGGACCGGTGGCCGATGATTGATCTTAAAGCCCCACTATGTAACTTTTCCACCTTAAAATAACAGCTTGAAAAAAATTATGCCGCTATAATGGCTTTTAATATGTTGATTTGCTCCTCCGTCATTGCCATCGGGGGTCTGTGGCCAGAAAACTGCTGAATGTAAGATGTTGGGAGCCGCCCGGTGCTTCCGGCGGAAGTACGTCAACTTGCTGTCTGGCAGTGATTACGCAACGTCATATAGTGCCAGTCCACACTCGCAGGTGACTTTGTATTTGCTCCACTACGCGACGCGTACAGACAGAATAACATGCCGCGGCTAAATAGCTCGCTGCGGCTGCCGAGACGCGCTGCCGGTAGCGCGCATCGATCAGCTATTCGATCAGCTGGGAGCTCACCCGGAAGGGCCATATATGGCTCGAGAGCCAGACGTTAAATACCTGAAGGGGGCGCTACAGGGGAAAAGTTACATAGTGTCGCTTTAAAGTTCCTTTTTTTGGGATCAGTCAAATATCATCCCACTCTTTAACTTCAAGTTCTAGACCAAAATAACCAAAATAAAAATAAATAAATTAAATTAAATTAAATTAAATAAATAAATTAGTCTTGCATTCCATTTTGAACGGAATATATGAATGTGTGAAAGTGGCAGCGTACAAATCAAGCAGAGATCTGCTTCCTCCCTGGAGTCTTTGTGACTTCACGTCTTATAGGGTCCTGGCTGTGTCTGATGCCTCCTGCCTGGTGAGCCGGCCTCCTGCTGTTGTAACTGGTTTTGATTGCATTGAAAAAGAAAGTGCTATTACTTTGAAGAAAGGAAGTAATGATACTTGTGTTGATGTAAACAATATTGATGTTACGTGGAAAAATATACATGTCAGGTGTGAAACCGTGTTCTAAATCCCTTTAACATTTTGTATTACTGCAATTCATCATTTAAGTGATCCGTTCATCCAAGACCTGTCTTGGTCCTTCTTAGAAGCTCCAATTCATTACACCTGCCATTACCCTGCTGCCCCCCCTTACTTCTGTTTCATGGATTGTGGAGGTCTGGATTGTGATCCATGCCATCTACAGACTATTTATACATTTTTCATATTCATTGCATGTGTTGTAACTCTATAATGCTTCTGCCTGTACACATGACAACTATTGCTTCTGTCCATCATAAAGAGGGATCCTCCTCTGTTGCTCTCCCAAAGGTTTCTTGTCAAAAATGTCATGTGGATAGAGGCGCCTGCTTGGTGAACAAAAGGTCCTGGGTTCAAGACGGCAACCCGGCAGTGACATCAAATAATAATCCTACAGGCGGCCGCCTAGTCCGCCTGTAGGAAAAAACGCCCCTGGTCCTGGGACAGGTATGTCCAAATGTTTACAGATTGGGCTATATAAAATAAACTTAATTGAATTAATGTGCATAAATAAGTTGATCCTGAGGGAGACCATCGGAAAGTAGAAGCATCAGCACACACAGATCCTGCTTGGAGAGAGTTATTGCTTTACATTTTGCATAATTAATCCTGTATCTTGATAATGTAGAGAACATATGAATAAGCTTTATAACTCAGTGAAGAGACTTGGCAAGAATACATAAGTAAAGTAATATATCATCAGCATACAATGCTATGTTGGGCGGCTTCGCCCTTGTTTAAATAGCTCTAACATCAGGTTGAGTAAGGAAGACCTTTGCAAAGGGTTCGTTGAAATGAATAGATGGGAGATTATTTGCCGTTTGTAATTACAGAAGCTTTCGAAGCAGCCTAAAGCATCTTAGTCCGTTTAAAGAAGTGTTTACCAAGTCCAAAATTAGCAAGGATATGGAGTAAGTATGGCTATTCTAGCCTATCAAAAGCTTTATCTGCATCTAACGATAGAACCAATGTCTTGTATTACTTCATCACCATAGTCTTGTACAGGGGTCACCAAGCTTTTTAAACCTGAGAGCTACTTCAAGGGTGCAAAATAATACAAAAGGGCTATTTGTTTGATATAAACTATGAACAAGTCCTTCAAGGACTCATTTGAGCTGCTTAGCCTTTTGCTTGAGTCTATTCTGCCTCTACCTGTTTGTCACGATACCAACATTATAACGTCAACACGATATATGCCATAAATATCATGATAGGACAGGACCGGATGGGGTCTCCGGAAAAATCCTTAAGGCCTGTGCAGACAAGCTAACAGGGGTATTTACCACCATCTTCAACCTCTCACTTGAACACTCTGTTGTTCCCACATACCTTAAGACAACCACCATCGACCCTGTACCCAAGAAAACCAAAGTGAACTGCTTGAATGACTATCGGCCAGTTGCTCTAACTCCCATAATCACGAAATGTTTTGAGAGACTAGTTCTCTCCCACATTACAGTAAAACTTTCATCCCTGCCGATCTTGACCAACGCCAGTTTGCTTATCGGACAAACAGATCAACAGATGATGCAATCACAACAGCTCTTCACGCAGCCCTTACACACCTGGATCACAACAACGCATAATGTAAGGATGCTGTTTGTTGATTTCAGTTCTGCTTTTAACACAATAATTCCTCACAAACTGATTCAAAAATTGAGCAACTTGGGCTTGTGCAGTTCACTCACACAGCTTTACTTCCTCAGGAAGCTGAAGCAGGCTCACCTTCCTCAACACATGCTGATAAAACTTTATCGGGCAGCCATTGAGAGCCTCCTGACCTACTGCTGCACTGTGTGGTTTGCTAGCTGCACAGTGGAGGACAGGAGGGATCTGCAGTGGGTGGTAAGGATGTCAGGAAAAGTGATTGGGACCACATTACCCCCCCCCCCTCAATGACCTATATGCGCTGGCCGGCTCTCTAAAAAATCCAGCTGTATCTCCAGAGACCCCACCCACCCTGGACATGCACTGTTTGCTCCACTTCCATCTGGTAGGAGATACAGGACAATTAGAACATGCACAAACAGACTACACAACAGTTTTTACCCACAGGCCGTCAAATGTATACACCCCCCCCCCCCCCCCCCAGAACACTGAGGACACTAGCACTAACTGCTGATCAACATTAATGGAAAATGCACTTTATGATGATCCGCTTATTTATGATGTGAATGTTTTTATGGTTGTTTTTAAATGTTTGTCTTCACTGTAAGAGCTGCTAAACTGTTTTTTTTCATTGTCTTCGCGACAACGACAATAAAGTATTCAATTCAATTCAATGCAATGATATCAGAATTCAATACTCAGCTCTGTACTGGTCTTGTTAAACCTTAGTGATGTGTTTGACACCATTGACCATGACATCCTATTACAGAGACTGGAGCAGTCGATTGGCATTTCAGGCACCGCACTAAGTTGGTTTAAATTCTATTTATCAGATCAATCTTAATTTGTAAACGATGAAGCCTAAATGACCACAAACGTTAGTCACAGAGTTCTACAAGGTTCTGTGCAGGTAGACAAAGTATTTTTACTCGGCACTGAACACCTTAGCTATCAATTATATAGTGATGTGTTTTCTGTAGATGGCATTCAATTCAATTCAATTCAATTCAATTCAGTTTATTTGTATAGCCCAGTTTCACAAATTACAAATTTGTCTCAGAGTGCTTTACAATCTGTACACATAGACATCCCTGACCCAAAACCTCACATCGGACCAGGAAAAACTCCCAAATAACCCTTCAGGGGGAAAAAAAAGGGAAGAAACCTTCAGGAGAGCAACAGAGGAGGATCCCTCTCCAGGATGGACAGATGCAATAGATGTAATGTGTACAGAAGGACATATTTAGAGTTAAAATACATTCAAGGAATCTGACACGAGTTTATCAATAGTTCATATTTAGGCATATTCCATGATGGAGAGTTTGGAGACCTCCCAAGTGGAGGAGTGGGCGGAGTCCCAGCAGGGCAGTGGCACAGCTGGCGACAGGAACTCACGATCCAACCATCGAAGGTCCATCAGCAGATGGGATCTATGCCGTCTCATAGGGTCCGATGACCCCATGAGACGTGAAGTCAGAAGGACTCCGGGGAGAAAGCAGAGTTAGTCATGTGTGATGGAGAGATGAAGATTCATCCATAGGAGAAAGAAAAGAGGAGAGAGGTGCTCAGTGCATCCTAAACATCCCCAGCAGCTATAAGCCTATACCAGCATATCCAGGGGCTGGACCAGGGCAAACCTGATTCAGCCCTGACTATAAGCTCTGTCAAAGAGGAAAGTCTTCAGTCTACTCTTGAATGTGGTGACTGTGTCTGCCTCCCGGACTGAAGGTGGAAGCTGGTTCCATAAAAGAGGAGCTTGATAACTAAAGGCTCTGGCTCCCATTTTACATTTTAAGACTCTCGGAACTACAAGTAGCCCGCATTTAGTGAGCGCAGCTCTCTGGTGAGGCGATACGATTACTAAGCTCTTTAAGATATGATGGTGCATCACCAATTAAGGCTTTGTAAGTTAAGAGAAGAATTTTAAAAGTGATTCTTGATTTTACAGGGAGCCAGTGCAGAGCAGCTAGTGCAGGAGTAATGTGATCTCTTTTCTTAGTTTTAGTGAGAATACGAGCTGCAGCATTCTGGATCAACTGGAGGGACCTAAGAGATTTATTAGTGCAGCCTGATAATAAGGAGTTGCAGTAATCCAGTCTCGAAGTAACGAACGCGTGAACCAATTTCTCTGCATCTTTTTGAGACAAGATGTGCCTGATTTTTGAAATATTACGTAGATGGAAGAATGCAGTCCTTGAGATTTGCTTTATGTGGGAGTTAAAGGACAAGTCCCGATCAAAGATAACGCCGAGATTCTTTACAGTGGTGTTGGATGCTAGAGTAATGCCATCTACAGAAATCACATCACCAGATAATTGATCTCTGAGGTGCTCAGGGCCGAGTAGAATTACTTCGGTTTTGTCTGAGTTTAGCATCAAGAAGTTGCCGGTCATCCATGTTTTTATGTCACTAAGACATGCTTGAATTTTAGTGAGTTGGTTAGTCTCCTCTGGTTTTATCGATAGATATAGTTGAGTATCATCTGCATAACAATGAAAGTTTATAGAGTGTTTCCTGATAATATTGCCCAAAGGAAGCATGTATAAGGTAAATAGAATTGGTCCAAGCATTGCCCTGGCATCCAACGCCACTGTAAATAATCTGGGCGTTATCCTTGATCAGGATTTCTCCTTTAACTCTCACAAACAACATTTTTTCCTCTATGTAATATTTCAAAAATGAGATACCTCTTGTCTCAAAAAGATGCAGAAAAACTGGTTCATGTGTTTGAGACTAGATTACTGTCTTAAAAAGTAGGATGGGAGCCAGAGCCTTCAGTTATCAAGCTCCTCTTTTATGGAACCAGCTTCCAGCTTTAGTCCAGGCACAGTCACCACATTTAAGAGTAGACTTAAGACTTTCCTCTTTGACAGAGCTTATAGTTAGGGCTAATGCAGCTAATTCAGCCTCTATATGTATGCTGCTATAGGCTTATAGGCTGCTGGGGCACATTTTAGGAAATGCTGAGCACCTGTATCCTCTTCTCTCTCTCCTTATGGATGATTTTTCATCCCTCCATCGCACATTACTAACTCTGCTTTCTCCCCGGAGTCCTTTTGACTTCACGTCTCATAGGGTCCATTGTACCTGGCTGGGTCTGATGCCATGGCCCAGTTTATGCCCCGCCCACTCCTCCTCTCTACCTTCATCTGCCCGATGGATTGTAGAGGTCATTCATTGAATGTGTTTTAACTCTGCAATGTTTCCTTCTGTACACATGACACCTATTTCATCTGCCAATCTGGGGAGAGAGATCGTCCTCTGTTGCTCTTCTGAAGGTTTCTTCATTTTTTTCCTTGTGAGAGGTTTTTTTCTATTTCTTGGGAGTTTTTCCTGATCCGATGTGAGGTCCTGGGACAGGGAAGTCATACGTGTACAGATTGTAAAGCCCGCTAAGATATTGGGCTATACAAAATGAACAGACTTGAATAAAATACCATGAATACAATATTCAATTCAATTCAGTTTATTTTACACTTAAGAATGTGAATATTAATATGACTTGGAGTTGATTCATTTAGTGTTACACAATTTTACAATCAGTGTCATAAAATAGATTCAGCTTTGGACTAAAGTCATCTCGCCCAAAAGATTTTGGGAATCTTGTAAGGGATGTCTCGCAAAATTTCACGAGTTGCCATTTTAACAGCAGGACCATGGCGAGCGCCAGCATGAGAAAACTGAATTGAAATTAAGACCCTAACTCAGTAAAATCCCTCCTCCAAGACCCGTTTGCAAGAACAACTTTGGCAACTTTGGTAGAGAGAATTGTTGTGTGATTAATAACCAATCACACCACCAAATTGCATGCAATTCAGTTTAATACTTTTTGAGTTATGCGAGTAACACACATACAAATAAATAAATAAACTTGGACGGGCATTCGGTAGAGTGCATACCTTCGCATATCATAAGATTGGGCATTGAATTATGAACATGGTGGCATTATTTGCATGCCAATTGGATATAAATTGATATGGTAAAAATAAGATTTTAACCTTTTCATGACCTTGACCTTTGACCAGATCGATCCCAAAATCTAATGAAATGGTCCCTGGATAATAACCAATCACCCCACCATATTTCATGCGATTCAAGAATATTTTTATCTTGCTAGTGAGAGTGCTCACCTGTGTGCGCGCATCACGGCTGATGCTTGCAACGGAGCGCTAGCGGCGCGAGCTAAGAAGAGTTGGAGACGGGGTGTGTGTGCTAGTGAGAGTGCTCACCTCTGTGTGTGTCCGTGTTTTCAGCAGCATTGCTGCTACGCTTCAACCACAACTTCATTATTTGAGTTTAAAAGCCGTCAGTGATAGACGGGTCTTTACCGTTAGTGTGTGCCACGTTGGGTCAAACTATCCTGATATGGGGGGGACTCTGGGTTTTTAGGATAATTAAATTAAATTGCCTACTTAATATACAATTAAGTTGCTAGTGAGCTTTTTCTGATTGGCTGTTGTGTAGCCCATTTCTTCTTTTTGATTGGCTGATAAGTGCTACCTGACGGCAGAACTCCAGGCGCTTGATTCCTCCACATTGAGAGCGGCTCATGTTGGCGCTACGGCACATTAAACATTAAATAGCCGAGAGCTTTTTTAAGCGTGAAAAATACGATGTGTGGCGGGAGTGTGTGAGTTAAGATCGAAATGCTTGAGTCTCACGCTCAATGCGTGAGGCTTGAGAGCCCTGGGAATACATGTTAAACATCTGGGCCCAAAGACAACAGACTATCATGAAAGGGAACCAGGACATACAAAACTTCTGCAGAGACCGCTAAACCTGGAAAGGTTTGGATAGCTGGATGCTGTTGTGCTAATGCCGTATTTGGTTTTCTGTGCTTGATTGTTAAATTATTGGGGATAGCTCCTGCATTGACAGTTATGGGAGTAAGGGACATGAAGCACTTCTTGGAAAAATTAAGAAAACATGAGAACACCAGGCACACATGGATAACTCCGTCAAGCAACCATATTGGGCAAAGTGAACGTTGCTACCAGCTGGATGACACACGAGGAGGTGAATAAAAATGGCACATTTGAACCCTATCAAGGTTCATAGGTCCATCTTAATATAAAAAAAAATTCTATTAGATTGTATATATAAATGTGATTCATAGTATACAATATTCATATTTAATTATAGTATATATCCTGTGCACTTCACTTGTTTTTATGTTGATGTTCTGTTTTAATGTTGTTTCTATCTCTCATACTTTTATCCTGTATCCTGTTTGATTTTATTGTAAGGTGACCTTGGGTGACTTGAAAGGCGCCTCCAAATAGAATGTATTATTATTAGGGCTGGGCACGTTAACGCGTTAATCGTGCGTTAACGCATCACTGAATTAACGGCGACAATTATTTTAGCGCGCGTTAACGCAGGTTTAATTATTTATTCCCCCGTCAACACAGCTCGGCTCGCGCGGGAGCGCGCTGCGGACACCGACATCGCATTAGAGCTCAGCTGCGTTGCGCGCACATATACCCCCCCACCCCTCCCGTCAACAACTGTGGTCTGATGCAGACACACGCCTCCTCAGCTATGCCTCGATCAGCTGTTGTGCTGCAGGTGAACTCTCTCGCTAGTCGCTAGGTTAAACAGAGAGAAAGGGCGCAAACCCTTATAAGGAAGTGGTGTCATTGTGACGTCATGCCATATAAGGCGCAACATCACCTCCTCCTGAACAAATATAATGACATGCATCCATACATTTATCAACACTCAACAGTGGCAATAAGCTTTAGTTCTGTTTGTTTTGATAACATTGTTTAAGTTGAGATTTACACAAAGTATGTATTTTATTTAATTGCTATACAAATGATGATGTTAAGTGTTTGTTTGCACAACAGATTTATTGGCACTTTAGTTCATATGGCAGTACATTTAAAATAAGTGTCAAGTTCTATGAGTTGACAAACGGCCCTGAAAGTGTTTTCTGGTGTCTCTCTCTAACAGGACAACACATGCTATGGCACGTTCATTCATATGGCACAACATTTAAAATACAAGTGCGCTATACACTACTTTTGAATTAATTATTGGATTGTGCGTATACAAATGCGATTAATCGGGGAAATTAAAAATTGTAATCGTTGCCCAGCCCTTATTATTATTATTATAATTATATTTATCATATGTATATTGTAGATTTACATTAGATGGTATTTATATATCATATTATACTGGATATTATCATATGCAATATATATATATATATATATATATATATATATATATATATATATTAATATACCGAATTGTATGAATAAGATGTCCTTATTATGTTAGTGTTGGAATACATGTTAAATATTTAACTACAAAGTACATTTATTTTCCATTGAATCATACTGGGATGTTTGCTCAAATTGATTGGATGGCCCTAACAAAAAAGAATCCCACCAGCCGCCACTGGTCTTAGATGACATTTAATTCTCCTGTTTTTTTGCACTGCTGGAATAGTGGTGTTAAACTTTGAGGTTATTCTGTACGGTTATATTTGATTTAATTAATTGATGTGGCCATGGGATAGACGGTCTCTATGAAGTTATGACTGGATAACTCATATCGCCCCACTAGAGAGCTGCGCTCACTAAATGCGGGGCTACTTGTAGTTCCTAGAGTCTTAAAATGTAAAATGGGAGCCAGAGCCTTTAGTTATCAAGCTCCTCTTTTATGGAACCAACTTCCAATTTCAGTCCGGGAGGCAGACACAGTCACCACATTCAAGAGTAGACTCAAGACTTTCCTCTTTGACAGAGCTTATAGTCAGGGCTGAATCAGGTTTGCCCTGGTCCAGCCCCTGGATATGCTGGTATAGGCTTATAGCTGCTGGGGATGTTTAGGATGCACTGAGCACCTCTCTCCTCTTTTCTTTCTCCTATGGATGAATCTTCATCTCTCCATCACACATGACTAACTCTGCTTCTCCCCGGAGTCCTTCTGACTTCACGTCTCATGGGGTCATCGGACCCTATGAGACGGCATAGATCCCATCTGCTGATGGACCATCGATGGTTGGGTCACGAGTTCCTGTCACCAGCTGTGCCACTGCCCTGCTGGGACTCCGCCCACTCCTCCACTCTGCCTCCATCTTCTGATGGATGGATGAGGTCTCCAAACTCTCCATCATGTAATATGCCTAAATATGAACTATTGATAAACTCTGTCAAATTCATTGAATGTATTTTAACTCTAAATCTGTCCTTCTGTACACATTACATCTATTGCATCTGTCCATCCTGGAGAGAGATTCTCCTCTGTTGCTCTCCTGAAGGTTTCTTCCCTTTTTTCCCCCTGAAGGGTTATTTGGGAGTTTTTCCTGATCCGATGTGAGGTTTTGGGACAGGGATGTCTATGTGTACAGATTGTAAAGCAATCTGAGACAAATTCGTAATTTGTGAAACTGGGCTATACAAATAAACTGAACTGAATTTAATTAACTGCTCGAATGGAAGATCAGAGAAGGGTGTAAAGGTGTGTTCACACCAAAAGCGATGCGATTTTTCGCGTGCCCAAAAATGGTCGAGCGAGCACTCTGCGAGGGGTGGAGCTTATCTCCATATCTCGTCTCCGTAAAGACCGTTATCATTTCCTTCATCCACCACGGAATAACTAACCACTAGTTCTTCTTTATACTTGTTGAGGACATCCCACACACTAACACTCTCGTGTTTGGGTTCATGGTATCACCCGTAGGCTCACTCAGCTCGGTCACTTTTACCGATGAAGTTACTGTTACGTCTGAAAGACTTCCGCATCCAGCGCTACGAGAGCGGAAAAACTAAACGTGTGTTATTGTGTTCATAACATTATTGTCCGTCTCGTTCTGATTCAACAGCGGCGGGACAGAGATGCCGCGCGGAGCAACTCGAGAGCTGATTGGCCCGAGTTGCGAGATTATCGCCTCAAAATATTTCAACAAGGGGTGAACATTTCACAGCTGAAAACACGCCGCCGAGAACAATAACGCGTCTATTGCGACCACGCGCATCTGTACGTTGACTTTTCATGGGAATCGGTCGTGCGGAAAAAAAACGTGGTGTCAACGCACCTTTAGACTACAAATCTGCTTCTGCATCCTGATCCGAGTTCTGTGTCGTCATGCAAACACACCCACTGCACTTTAGTTTCCAACTCAAGATAATAAACTACTCCAATCGGACAATTTGGATCTCAATCTTCCAACACTACAATTTAACTGTCTGGTTGAGAATGAAAATAAATTAAACTCCACGTTAAATTGTGTTGTGGCACACGAAAGAACATGAAGAGTAGACACATTGGTCAACCTTTCATCTTTGACGTCTCATGCAAATAGGATGCAGTCCCGTCTCTGATTGGACAACAATCATAGGGATGAGCTAGATGTGGATAAGTATGATGGTTCAGCAATAATGTGTTGAGAACCGTGAGGATTGAACAGGTAGGATGTAAACATTTAGAATTGTTGTTGTGTTGACTGATTAATACAGTTTATATATTTGTTTCTACATTCCATTATGTAGGCTTGACTTAAACATTGCTTTTTTTAATTTTGCAAAACAAAATATGACAAATGAATACATAAATGTAAATATACTAAATTGTTAAAAAGAGGGTATCTGATTGGGCCTATTGCCCCGATACCATCTATTTACATCAAATCAATGCTTATTGCTAATATTAATTATCTTTAATTATAGGATCACTAAAACATGGAATCTGAAGTCACTTTCAACCGGACCAACTTTGTGACTGCCACACATCCCTGCTACGAAATAGATAATTTCTATTACGTCCTGACAAAGAGCCCTTCCATTGTTTGTGTATTATTATATATGTTCCTAATGTTTATGTCTGTTATAACAATAAGTGGAAACCTTCTCATTATAATCTCTGTCTTTTATTTCCAACAGCTCCACACTCCTACTAACTACCTTATTCTCTCTCTGGCTGTCGCTGACGTGCTTGTTGGGCTCGTAGTCTTTCCTTTCAGCATGGCTTTCTCACTGAGCTCGTGTTTGTATCATGATAGTGTATCCTGTAAAGTGCGAAGCAGTTTTGATATAACACTAACCTCAGCTTCTATTCTGAACCTCTGTTGTATTTCTATTGACAGATATTATGCAGTATGTCAGCCTCTGACTTATAGAACTAAAATAAGCTATCGTGTTATTGTGGTCATGGTTATGGTGAGCTGGGGGGTCTCGGTTCTAATTGGAGTTAGCATCGTAATTGCTGGAATAAATAATGAAAAATGTGAGGAAAGTTGTTTAATTGTTGTTCTCCTTGAGAACACTATTGGACCTATAATGACATTTTATCTTCCAGTGATAATAATGCTCTGTATATATTTAAAGATTTTCTTTGTGGCACAGGCACAGGCACGCAGTATCCATAACACAACCTGTCAGAGATCAAAGTCTGGGGCCAATGTCAGTAAGATGGAGAGAAAGGCCACCAAAACTCTGGCTATTGTTTTAGGAGTTTTCCTATTATGTTTGACTCCTTTCTTTCTTTGTGTCACCTTTCTGCCTTTCAGTAATAATCCAGTACCAGTTTCTGTGATGGAAACTCTCAACTGGCTTACACTATCAAATTCAATGCTCAATCCATTTATTTATGCTTTCTTTTACAGATGGTTCAGATCAGCTTTTAGAATGATAATTTCTGGAAAGATATTTCAAGGTAACTTTACTAACTTTAATCTGTCATGATTTGATGTAATACAGATGATTATAGGTTCCCACAACTGTACTTTACAATCAACTCAGAAGTGCATATTTATGCAATAATCCTTGAGGAACTTTGTTTGAAAACTTATTTTCCAACAAATAAGAATAAGTATCTTATGCAAATTACTTGGAATACAATATTTTATAAAGTGAAGCCCCATTGAAGTACTGTACTATGACATTCTGGTACTGGTGTAACACTGGATGAGGCCCAATTTCTGTTCGGATAATGTAATTTTATAGTATTTGTATTTTCTCTTTCTATTTGTGAAGTGACTTACAAACCTCAATATGCAAATCATATACTCTCCTTTAATGTACAAAGCAAATGGCATACCCTCCCACATACCTAGTTTCAAGTAAGTTATGACTTTAGGGGGAACAAGTCATACATTAAGGGCAGGATGAAGATCTTCAGATGTTTTGATTCCTACATTAACCAGTGACGTATGCCTCATCATAAATGTGCAAACTGTGGTCATCATACCTACAGCCTCGTTTTGTCTTTTGCCAACATCACTATCCGCTTAAACATGAAGCCATTGTTGGCATACATCTTTCTTTTCCTTTTGTAGGCAGGTGGAATCATCCCCTGCAATAGCTCACCTGTCCATACTCACATTTTGCAGGAGATGTAATTGGTACAAAATTAACAGTGTTTTAACGTTACAAGTCTTTCCATGATTATGAAAATCCATGAAACAGAAGGAGAAAAAGAGGAGTGGGAGGCGCATCGGCAGGGCCGGAGGCAGGAGGCATTGTGACCGGCTGGAGTCAGAACCCAGGACCGGCTTCAGTCACAGCCAGGTCCAATGGACCCAATGAGAAGTGAAGTAACAAAGACTCCAGAGAGGAAGCAGAGTTAATAATGTGCAATGGAGCAATGTAAATCCATCCATAAGGAGAGAGAGAAGCTCAATGTATCCTAAAACCTCCCCCTGTAGCTTTACACCTATAACAGCATATCTAATGGCTGGACCAGGACAAACCTGATTCAGCCCCTAACTATACGCACCATCAAAGAGGAACCGCTTGAGCGTAGTCTTAAATGTTACATCGATCAAATTAGGAAGAAGACCGGAGAACATTATGGATTTTCTTTGCTATCTTCAGGTTTCTAAATATGGAGCTGTGATAACCAGAGTGTGTTTCGCAGCGGGTGAGTCGCTGAGTGGGGACAACTGGTTAGAAACGTGAAGCGGTTGGTGGTGCATAGTGGGCTTCCGTTTAGACTTATTATTCCTTCGTTCAGTTACCCAGCCTTCAGGATATGCGGGGGCTGCTATAGGGAACAGCTAGCAGAAGCTACGTCTGTTTGGCCCGCACCGGCTATGGGCGGTGGAAGGCTTACTGATGTAGCTAACGTCAGAGCTTCGATGGTACAGGGGCAGAGTTGCATCGCGTGATCCATCCATAGAGAGTAAATGTGTGGGATTGCTGTTAATTCCAATTGTTCCACCCTTGTTTCGGTTTTTCTTCCTCTGCACGGAGAGCCAAATTGGTCGCTCTAAATTCTTTAAATCTGTTGGTATAACTTCTCTCTATGGTGAGTTGTCGCATGGGCAAAAGACCATGCAACAGAGGGGAGGTATGGTTGGTAAATTGATAACAATAAATTGATTAACCAAAGGTGTTTCGGTCTATGCATGAAATCATTTCAACTCTACACACACGTGCAATGTATAATGTAGGCAAACTATTTACAATTTCTCAACAGGCATTATGTTGACACCATCTGAAGGTAAAAAGTACTGTGTCGTATAGCAGACATACAATTCAATTCAGTTTATTTGTATAGCCCAGTTTCACAAATTACAAATTTGTCTCAGAGTGCTTTACAATCTGTACACATAGACATCCCTGCCCCAAAACCTCACATCGGATCAGGAAAAACTCCCAAATAACCCTTCAGGGGGGAAAAAGGGAAGAAACCTTCAGGAGAGCATCAGAGGAGGATCCCTCTCCAGGATGGACAGATGCAATAGATGTAATGTGTACAGAAGGACAGATTTAGAGTTAAAATACATTCAAGGAATCTGACATAGTTTATCAATAGTTCATATTTAGGCATATTCCACGACGGAGAGATTGGAGACCTCCCGAGTGGAGGAGTGGGCGGAGTCCCAGCAGGCCAGTGGCACAGCTGGCGACGGGAACTCCCGGTCCAACCATCGATGGTCCATCAGCAGATGGGATCTATGCCGTCTCATAGGGTCCGATGACCCCATGAGACGTGAAGTCAGAAGGACTCCGGGGAGAAGCAGAGTTAGTCATGTGTGATGGAGAGAGGAAGATTCATCCATAGGAGAAAGAAAAGAGGAGAGAGGTGCTCAATGCATTCTAAACGTCCCCCAGCAGCTATAAGCCTATACCAGCATATCCAGGGGCTGGACCAGAGCAAACCTGACTCAGCCCTAACTATAAGCTCTGTCAAAGAGGAAAGTCTTCAGTCTACTCTTGAATGTGGTGACTGTGTCTGCCTCCCGGACTGAAATACAAGCTCTTTAAGATATGATGGTGCATCACCAATTAAGGCTTTGTAAGTTAAGAGAAGAATTTTAAAAGTGATTCTTGATTTTACAGGGAGCCAGTGCAGAGCAGCTAGTGCAGGAGTAATGTGATCTCTTTTCTTAGTTTTAGTGAGAACACGAGCTGCAGAATTCTGGATCAACTGGAGGGACCTAAGAGATTTATTAGTGCAGCCTGATCTGATAATAAGGAGTTGCAGTAATCCAGTCTCGAAGTAACGAACGCATGAACCAATTGTTCTGCATCTTTTTGAGACAAGATGTGCCTGATTTTTTAAATATTACATAGATGGAAGAATGCAGTCCTTGAGATTTGCTTTACGTGGGAGTTAAAGGAAAATGTCCCGATCAAAGATAATGCCGAGATTCTTTACAGTGGTGTTGGATGCTAGAGTAATGCCATCTACAGAAATCACATCACCAGATAATTGATCTCTGAGGTGCTCAGGGCCGAGTAGAATTACTTTGGTTTTGTCTGAGTTTAACATCAAGAAGTTGCCGGTCATTTTAGTGAGTTGGTTAGTCTCCTCTGGTTTTATCAATAGATATAGTTGAGTATCATCTGCATAACAATGAAAGTTTATGGAGTGTTTCCTGATAATATTGCCCAAAGGAAGCATGTATAAGGTAAATAGAATTGGTCAAAGCACAGAACCTTGTGGAACTCCGTGACTAACATTGGTGGTCATCGAGGCTTCATCGTTTACAAATACAAACTGAGATCGATCTGATAAATAGGATTTAAACCAACTTAGTGCGGTGCCTGAAATGCCAATCGACTGCTCCAGTCTCTGTAATAGGATATCATGGTCAATGGTGTCGAATGCAGCACTACGGTCTAAGACCAGTACAGAGATGAGTCCTTTATCTGCTGCCATTAAGAGGTCATTCGTAATCTTCACCAGTGCTGTCTCTGTGCTGTTTTCTAAATCCTGACTGAAACTCTTCAAATAAACTATTCTGATGTAGAAAGTCACACAACTGATTTGCGACCACTTTCTCAAGGATCTTAGAGAGGAAGGGGAGGTTAGAGATCGGTCTGTAGTTAGCCAAAACCTCTGGATCCAGAGTGGGCTTCTTCAGGAGAGGTTTAATTACAGCTACTTTGAAGGAATGTGGTACGTGGCCTGTTAACAAAGACACATTGATAATATCCAAAAGAGAGCTGCCAATTAAAGGCAAAACGTCTTTAAGCAGCCTAGTCGGGATAGGGTCCAAGAGACAGGTAGACGTGTTAGAAGTAGAAACCATTGAAGATAATTGGTCACGGTTGATGGGAGAAAAGCTATCTAAATATACACCAGGACATACAGCGGTTTCCAAAGCCATTCCACTTGAGGACAGATTGGCGCTGGTTAAGGGCAAGAGATTATTAATCTTGTCCCTAATAGTTAAAATCTTCTCATTGAAGAAGTTCATAAAGAAGGTCTATAGGAATACTGGGCTCCACAGAGCTGTGACTGTCAGCCTGGCTACAGTGCTATTACTCTCTAATACTGATGAGTAATATTCTGCTCTGGCATTGCGGAGGGCCTACTTATAAGTTTTAAGACTATCTCGCCAAACTAAGCTGTATTCTTCCCGATTAGTCCGGTGATCAACGTGGTCATATTCGCAGAAATGAGACGCGCTCCTTCCAACGTGGGATGGACGCCGTCCCTCCTCATCAGATCAGGTTTTTACCAGAAAGTCTTCCAGTTGTCTACGTAGCCCACCTTATTCGCTGGGCACCACTTCGACAGCCTGTCTCAAAAAGACTGTATGGTCTGAGTGAGTTGAACTAATTTAACCTCTTTACACCAAAATAACACAAAATATATTTGCTGACCCAAAGCCTGCCGACTGATGTCATTAGACTAAATGTGATTTGCTGAGCGCACGTTCAAGTGGTAAGCTAAGTGAATAATTTATCACAAGATGTCCTCGGCTCAACTAGTCTGTGTTCATCCTTGAACAAGACTCTTGACCCCAAATTGCTCCAATGTATTTGTATGAATGTTGGTTATTTCTGATAATCAGGATGCACCTTGCATGGCAGGCCCTGCCATCAGTGTATACATGGGTGGGAATGGGTGAGTGATGACATGTAGTGTAAAAAAGCTTTACAAATGTCCATTTATCGTGTTAATAATTATATTATAGTTACTTTTCAGATAAATAGGGGTAACTTGCAAACATAATGTAGTACATCCCATCTGATTGGACTGGAGACATGTGTATTCATTATGGTAATTAGAAGGGGATTGAATATATTTTGTAATCACATTCAAAGGTTCTGTACAAAGAGAATGAGGACACCCACACTGATGCCTAATCTAAACTGAGTGGTAAGGTATGACACCTAATAAACTACAAATGTGTTGTTAATAACTTTGTTTTTGAAGAACGTTTATGTTGTGGCTACACATGTTTAAGTAAATGTTCCTCAGTGTATAGTTGATATTGGACATTTTGAATTTCAGGAATCTATGTACAAGCATGAAACCAGAAGTGACTGTCAACAGGACTTACATTGTTAATGTATTACATCCCTGCTACGAGACAGATAATACATCGTACTTATTCACCAGCAGCCCTTCCATAATATGTGTTCTATTATATGTTTTCCTTGGCACATTGTCTGTTGTCACAATATGTGGAAACCTTCTCGTAATAATCTCTGTCTCTTATTTCAAACAACTCCATGTCCCTACTAACTACCTAATTCTCTCTCTGGCTGTGGCTGACCTGCTTGTTGGGATCATAGTCTTTCCTTTCAGCATGGCTTTCACTGTAACCTCTTGTTGGCACCACGAGGGTTTGTTTTGTAAAATACGAGGAAGCTTTGATGTTACACTGAGCACAGCTTCCATTTTGCACTTGTGCTGTATTTCTATTGACAGATATTACGCAGTATGTCAGCCTCTCGTTTATAAAAGTAAAGTAAATGATCGTGTCATTGGGATTATGATTGTAATGAGTTGGGCAGTTGCTGCTCTGATTGGAATCGGCATTGTAATAGCAGGTTTTAATCAAGGAAAATGCGAAGGAAATTGCTTAATCGATGCTCTAATATCAACCACTCTGGCATGTATATTTTCCTTTTATATCCCAGTTATTATAATGCTTAGTATCTACCTGAACATTTTCCTTGTTGCACAGAGACAGGCGATCCGCATTCAGCAAACAACTGCTCTGAGCACAAAGTCTGGGGCCACTGTGAGTAAGATGGAGAGAAAGGCCACCAAAACTCTAGCTATTGTTTTGGGGGTTTTCATCTTGTGTTGGACTCCTTACTTTCTTTGTATGATCTTTCAGCCTTTAACATACACTGTTACACCAATTGCTGTGATTGAAACACTCAACTGGCTCACACTGTCAAATTCAATGCTCAATCCATTTATTTATGCTTTCTTTTACAGCTGGTTCAGATCAGCTTTTAGAATGATAATTTCTGGAAAACTATTTCGAGGGGACTTTACAAACTCAAAACTTTGTTGACTTGTTTTTTCTTTTAAATGGCATTTTGTTTCTGTGGAAGATATATTTAAAAAAAACATTTGACCACTATATACACGGGTATTATGCTTCAAACATATAAGAATGTAATACATAATACATTAATCATAGTAGAATCAGTCAATAACAACACAACACATGCAGGTAACACATTCAATCTGAATCTAAAAAAGCCGTTTATGTCACCAGCCTAAAATACTTTGGCAGGTTGTTTAATCATATGGCTTCATTGTCTTTTCATATATTATATTTTACTCAAACAAAGAATTTTACAGGAAGTCCCTGTTCTAAACTGACCACGTACATAGGGCCTGACAGGGAAGCATGCGATAAATGTACTTATATCCGTAGAATAGTTTTGTTCAAGTCAAAAACGCTTCCAGAGGTGCCATGTCTTTGTTCCATGTTCCGGCCCATTAAACCGAAACCCCAACAGCCCGAAAAATGAAAACGAAAACAGGCACATCGCTAATTATTAATTGGATTGACATAATAGGATATTTTCGAATCACAATTTGTGTTCTCACAATGGCAAAGACATCACATGATAAGTTTGGCTTACACTGGTATTCTCACTTGAGGCAACGAGTTATAAGAGGCTGAGTGGTGGGGTTGCCTTTGCCAGTTAGTTCCAATTAAGACATTCTGCGTAATAATTTGCAGTTTGCTAATGTTTTTTTTAAATGGTGTTTTTTTCCGAGCAATGGGCCTTTTTAATGTATGTTAGTTTTCTGGATAACATATTATCGGAGTAACGGGCTTCTGGTTCAATGCAACAGACTTGACTAATGTTGTTTCATAGTAGTAATGGGCCATCAGAACAATGTGCAGTGCCCTCTTACATGTTATGTGAAGTCGTATATTTTGCTTGTTTCATGATTAATTGTTGTCACAACATCTGGAAACTTTCCTGTGATCATTATTTACTTCAAACAGTTTCACGCTCCCACAGAATACCTTATTCTCCCTGTGGCTGACGTGCATTATGTAGTGTAATATTCTCTGAGGATTTTCATTGACTATAGATGTTATTAAAGAAAACAATAAAGATTAACATATTGGATCTACTCTGTCTGGCTTATTACAGTAAACACACTGTAAAGCCCTCTGAGGCAAATTAATGATTTGGGATATTCCGCTATATAAAAATATATGTAACTATTATAAGAATAATACATTTATTTTATAAAGCTCCTATTACACTCTACTGGACATTGAACATATCACTTGCAAAATAGAGATTATACAAACTCGATGCATATTTTAATTTAGTTCATTGTTTACACCCCAAAATAGGTACAGCAATGATGTTGCCGGGTGATTATTGATTCATCCAAAAGTTGTAGAAACCAAAGAATCCTAATGAATAAAATGTGTACCTCTTTACTAACACCATTGAATACATACAATGTAGTTCAATTAGGATAACTGATTCATTTGAATGAAAAATACTTGAAAAAAAAGGGAAGAAATATTCAGGAGAGCAACAGGAGGATCCCTCTAGAGCAGCCTGATAATAAGGACTTGCAGTAATCCAGTCTAGAAGTCACTAATGTGTGAATAATTTGTTTTGCATCTTTTTGAGACAAGGTGTGCCTGATTTTTTAAATATTACGTCGATGATAAAATGCCATCCGTGAGATTTGCTTCACGTGGGAGTTGAAGGACGATCGAAGATAACACCGAGATTATTTACAGTGGTGTTGGATGCCAGTTCAATGCCATCTATAGAAACCACATCAACAGATAATTGATCTCTGAGGTGTTCAGGGCTGAGTCAATTCTTTTCAGTTTTGTCACAGTTTAACATCAAGAGGTTGCAAGTCATCCAAGTTTTTATGTCTTTAAGACATGCTTGAATTTTTCCGAGTTGGTTGGTCTCCTCTGGTTTGATCGATATATATAATTGAGTATCGGCCTTAGAAACTGCTGTATGCCCTAAAAATACTAAAGATTTTAAGAACGATAGATCCTCTTTGCACCCACTGTCAGTGTTGAGGTCCCAATATTAATACGCAAAACTCCAGGGAGCGCTTGATTCCTCCACAGTGAGAGCGGCTCATGTTGGTGCTGCGGCACATTAAAACATTAAATAGCCGAGAGTTTTTTTAAGCGTGAGAAATACAATGTGTGACGGGAGTGCGTGAGTTAAGACCGAAATGCGTGAGTCTCACGCTCAATGCGTGAGAATTGAGAGCCCTCATGGCTTTGCTGGGCACTGACTGTGACCACGGTTGGGGCCCCGAGATCTTCCGTCTAGTTTTTATTTTTTGGCTTGCCAAGATGGCCCCCGTTTAGGGCAAGTAGTGTCCATCGTTTTACACTACATGTTTTGCCCGTTTGCAGTGCGCCATCCGGGTACTTTCAGTGCACTGAATTCTGCTGGTTTTGTCAGTGCCCTGTTAAGTGTGGATCGAAACTGCGGTCCCGTGCTTGATATAAAAAGAGAATCCGAATCTGATGATTACGTTTTAACAATATTTAATGGCAGAAGCATAAGCAGTAGACTGGGGCTACAATCGTAGGGCAAGCGAGGCGTTACGCCACAGACTAAAAGCAACGTTGCAGATAGGGGATGTCTTGTAAGCTTCCGACCGTCCGAGAGTAGACTGAATCTCACCTCACGCAAGTTTTATCAGTTTCACTTTCACACCTTTCCTCTAAACGTTAGCTCCATTGGTCAGTTCAGCATGCTACGCTCTCGTTGGCTTACGGCCAGCTAACAGGTAATGAGCGGGTCAAACGTCATGATCGCGACCCAAGCTACTTCGGTCACCTGGGCGACGGAAGTCTCACGTGACACTCCTGCTCCAATCAACATCACGGATTTCCACGCTTCCAACTCACGTGGCAACATGTAAACAACAAACTAACTTTCATTTTCATGCAGCATACATATAAACAAACATAAACATACAAGTATTACAAACATATTCATAAACACATAAAAACATTACTTCTGCCATTGACATATGCATAGAGTAGACACTACCTCCATGCTTCATAACACAACAATAACAATATCAATATTCTCCCTAATATTTCTCTAATCATATCTTGCTATATGTATTATTAAAACACAAACGTACTATGTACATGTGCAAAGTCAAAATGAATTATTACAACTTAACAATTCCCTCCTTTTATACTTACAACATAGTATAAACAATCATTGTAATAAACCCCTTTATTTTGACCCTCTATGTAAACATCAGACATACAAATTTAATCACTCAATAATTCATTATTGCTGTGGAAGAAAACATCACTCCCTCCTCTTATCCCTGCTTCTCAAGAAAAACAAATAACACTAAGTGTCAGTGTGAATGTATTCATCACACGGCGAAAATCTTAAAATCCTGAAATGTACTTATGTAAGGTAACGTGTGCAATTATCTATGTGTCTATGTTCCCTGTAAATCCCTGTGTCCAGTTTCCAGTTTGTCCGCATACATGCTCAGCAACTCCAGCTCTCCAGCATTCCTCCAAGCCGATTGTCAACAACGGTTGCGATACAGAATCCCACTCAGCTGAGGGAGCATGAATCACTGGGTCCACAGACTGCAAGCAGTTAACTGTCTAACAGCAAGTCACACTCACTGAATCTCAGCTGAGGGCTTCTCAAGGACAAAAGCATCATCCCTCTGGTCAACATTTGTTCCATACCTCCCGGACGTCCCAGTCCCAGGGAGATATTCACTCCTCAATGGTTAACCTGTCCAGGCAAAACATTGGTCCTAATTCGCTCACTGGCTGAGCCGTCTGTCCGTCGGTGGAGTCGCATATCCACAGGTCATCTCTCCATCTTCCTCTGCTCCCTCCTGTCTTCTGCTCTGGATGGCATCGCAGGGGTCCTCAGGCGATCTCCTGGACTCCCTCATCTCCGAAGGTGCCGATACTCCTCTGTGGGCAGCTCCCACCGCAGGCAACCGGCACGACAGGCGTCGATGCTGGGCGTCAGGTGTAGCTGTTGAAGAGAATTAGAAAACAAAACACAGCGGCCTCTCGACCGAATCTACACAGAATGTAACATCTAACTTGGGAATAATTATTTCTCCCGAACCAACTATCCAGCATATCTGAGAAGTGGTCACTCTCAAACCGATCTCTTGTCCTCCTCAGAGCCTACCTATTAATGTGTCCTCTATGGTGGACATTCTACTATCTCTCCTATCTCTACTATGATATTGACAAGTTATTGATCAACCACGTCAAAATTGATATACTTAGTTATGAAAGCAATCCAAGTATTTATCCACCAAAATTAAAAAGTTATGAAAGTCAATGGTGCTTCCAAAACAGGCAACCGACTAAAGAAGGACCATAAAGAATGATGAACAAACGATTAGTTGGGTAATCCAAATTCAACCAAATGCATCTGTACTAGGTCAGTTCTGGACATAAGACAACAATACGATGATAATGTGTTCAATCTTGATAGAACTTCTTCTACCATCCTAAACCAACAAGTAAAACTATCTGGATCGATGAATGATTCAGTTCCCTAATGAAGTTGGATCTGGGTAAATGTCCCTCTAAGGACATCATTCCCCATTCATCTTCTATACTGGGCTGTCTCTTCACATGACGACGGCATGAGGTCCACTACAGTGGACATGCTGCAAAATTCAAACTCAAACTAATTTGCAAAATGTTCAATTGACAAGATTTATATGTAATTCTAAATAGGTAGGCCATCACTAAAAATAGGGAGTTGGAATTGAATATTCCACAATTCCCAGGAGATCATCAAACTATCGCTGGTTGAAATTATTTCTTAGTTGCAGAATTGAACTGGCAATCGTTAACCGCATCTGAGAAACGGCTTCTCAATTACTCATTCAATCTCATCTTAATCGATCCTATCTATGTTCCTCTAACTAGGTCACAGAAATATTCAAATCCTGCTAGGATCTGATAGCAGGCAGGTATTTGTCCGCACACTTCTCGCGTGCTCAAACCCTAAAACAGTTTATGGGAAAACAAAACATGTGCATCTAATTGTGTAGTTAATGACAAGAAACAGTGAGCTGTGAGAGCCAGCGTTGTCTGCATACATCCTCCTGTGTGGCAGTCCTAACTCTCGCTCTAATGTCTCAGAATAAGCAGAATATTAACATATAAGCAAATTAAAAGCAAAATATGAACATATATACAACAACAATGCTCCTAAGCAGCAATGTGTGGAAGTGGCTTCAGCTCTCTCCAGAATTACCCTCATGATTAGGCAACTCTTCAGTGGCTGTTTGTGATTCTCTAGCCACAGATCTCCAAATATACAATGTAAAATGGTGTCATTCTCTCCGTGAGACCACTCACATGGTGGGCGCTGAGAAGTCCTTGCAAATGACTTCAAACCACCCTGTTCACCTGGGCTTATGCACATCCTCTCATGGATCTCAATATTTACCCAGTCACCTGCTCGACCAATGGCCGTTCCCATCAGCTGTGGGCTCTGCCAACCATAATTCGGAGGAAGACCCATACTTCCTGTGGATCAAGCTCACTCATACCACTCTCAAAGTATACGAGCGGCATCATCCTCACATGAGGGTCCTCTCTCTCCTTTGTAATATGTAAATGTCGGCGGGCGTAGTGAGGGAATTATCGGGAAAAGTAGAGCAAAAGCATTACACTTCTGACTATTGGGAGCTTTAAACAGTTCCAACATGCAGTGGAAACCCTCTGGTTCATTATCTGGGCTCAGTGTAAAGGGGACTGTGGCTAACTGGGGCTCTGAAGTGCCACACACCAAACAATCAGAGCGCTTTAGATGTTTGGCAGTGTCAACAAGCCAGTTGACCCAGCTGTTACCTCTCTTGAGACCAGTATCAGTCTCAATGGTCTGCCCGACACTTGATATGTTCACATACTCCACCAGGGCGTCCGGCAGCATCTCCACCTCCCTGCTTGACACCTGCACATGGACCAGATAGGTCGTCCCTCCTACGTCACCTACTCCCAGTTTGTAGAATCCGGTCATGTCCACCTGCGGATCAGTTAGTGCTCCTCTTCCTTCTCACTTGAACGCCTCGAACGGTTCCTGGGGGAAGACAAAACTGTTGCACCTGGTGGCGCGATTAATTGTGCCAAGTCAGATATGTGTGTTAATGTGGTGTTGGTGTCGATTATGTGTAATTCCTTATCTCGCTGCACCTCCCACACGATAAATGGGAGTGCTAACATGACCGTCAGGCATGCAGCAGCAAGGCAGAGCTTGGCGGAGGTGATCTCCCCTCCTCTTCTGGCTCTGGTACTCTCCTCATGTTCCTTCATCATCATCCTGGTCGATGGGATCTGCTGGCCTTTCTGAAAGTATACAATGGGTTAAGTGGTGCCACTTGGTCTTGGTATGGCCTCTTACCTGGAGGCGTCCGTTTACGACTTGAATGGGCCCGTCCACGAGGCTCTGTCCACTTTCTCTTGTGCACCTTCAACCGCTCCAATCACCAGGTTCTACCGGTATCACGGTTTCTCCTTCTGTCACTTTCTCAGCTCTTTGGACCTGGTAGATGTCCAGCACAGGACTCTCTCCCAGCTCTCGTCCAGGGCTGGGCATCGTCTTCCTGTCAGCAGCTCATGAGGAGAGGAACGTCTTCCTCCCTTCGAGGACCGCATAGACATCAGTGCCAGAGGAAGAGCCTCCAACCAGTCGAGCTTGGTCCCATGACATATTTTAGCTATTTTGGACTTGATTGTCCGATTGGCTCTCTGACTATACCCTGGGACTGTGGGTGATAGACTGCTCCGTGTGCATGTGTGATACCTAAATATCGTTCTACCTCTTGTAGATGTTTGTTTGCAAAATGTGTTCCATTATCAGACCTGATCACCCTTGGTACGCCATATCTTGGGATCAGCTCGTTTTTCTGCCATTTCACAACCGACTTTGCATCCTCTTTCTTGCAGGGATTGCTTCCACCCACCGTGTGTATCTGTCGATCATCACAAGCAGGTATCTGAAGCCTCTCTTCCTGTTTTCTGCACCCATGTCGGTGTAGTCGATGCAAATTTCTTTACGGTGCGTCTGTCACTGGGAACTCTCCTTGGGGACATTTATATGGTCGTTTCATACTGAAGTCATTGCAGGTAGGGCATTCATGGTGATAGAGTTTCACCATCTCGGTCATGTAGGGATGCCACCAGAGGATGGAAACTTCCTCTTCCGTTCTCCTGGGGTTCACATGAGAGGGACCATGTGCCTGCCTGATGAGTCCTTGACACAACCTTGCAGGTGCTACTATGCGTCCATCATGTGACCTCCAGAGACCCTCTAGCTGTCTGGCTCCTTGTGTGCCCACTGATTCTGCTCATAAACTCCTGCTTCTTTCTGCATGAGCTTGATGTCCTCGATTCCCAGTTTGGGGAGTTCGGTGCTGCAATGGCTGTCATTTGTCTGAAATACCGCCGCTTTCTTTGCTGCTCGGTCGGCTGCTTCGTTTCCTTTTGCCACTGACGTCGTCAAGTTCTGATGTCCTTTGCACTTCATAACTGCTACTTTACCTGGTAGCAAGATGGCAGCTAGCAATTTCTCCAAGTGGCTTCTGTGCTTCACTGGAGCATTTGCTGTTGTTAAGAAACCTCTTCTCAACCATTGAGGACCATCGACATGGACCGCTCCATGTGCATAGGCTGAATCGGTGTAAATGTTGACTGTTTTCCCTGTTGAGTGTTCCAGTGCTTTTGTTAAAGCTATTATTTCTGCAAGCTGTGCAGATGCTGGTTGTGCAATGATTTCAGATGCAATTGTTGAATGTTTCTTTCCTTGTTGTTGTACGACAGCGTATGCAGCGATGTTGCTTCTTTCTCCTCTGTGACAGTGTCCATCTGTGAAAAGTGTCAACTCCGGACTGTCCAAAGATTCTGCTTCCAAATCCATCCTTACCTTGAGATCTTTTCTCGCGATTTCTGCACAGTTGTGAGGTTCCTTCAAATTCACATTCAATCCACCTGCCATGTTGTTAGGCTCGTAGGAGAAAGTGATGTGTGGCTGTTGTAAGACTTTTGAGATCTTATCTTGCCTTGTTGCTGTCATGGAGAATGCGCTTGAGGTCAAATATGCAAGGACACCATGTTCTGTGTTGACCTTGAGCTTGTGACACATAACAATGTGAGCAGTTTTCTCAATTGCTTTCTTCAAGGCCGCCAGGTGCCTTGTGCAACCTGTTTGGCCTTTCTCGATGTGATCTAGCTTCAAGCTGTAGAACATCAGTGACCTTCTCTCTCCCTCCTTGTTCTGAAACAACACAGCAGATACCATCCCTTTTGTTTCAGAAACATCAAGGTGGAAGGGCCTGCTGTAGTCAGGTGTCGAGAGCTTCGATGCTTGACCTACTTCCTGTTTGGTCTTGATGAATGACTCTTCTGCATCCGTGGTCCATGTCAGCATGCCTTTCAGATTACGGTTTCCTGCTTCAGTCAACATGTCTCGGAGTGGTTGTGTGAGAGACGTGAAGCCAGGAATGTAATGGCGGCTGTAGCCTGTTAAGCCAAGGAACGACAAGTTGAGTCCTTTCTCCTCTCTCGTTGTGGAGTGAACTTGAGGGCGGGGCATTTCCGTGTGTCAGAGCGCCGTGATATGCAGATGCATCTTGATTCTCCATGGGATGCTGATGTGGGAACTGAGTTGGACGCTGGGGCAGAATTGGGAGTCCGTAGGCTGCAGCATTTTGATTGGCTGAGAGATGCTTATGAGACTGTGATGTGCGTGGGGGCAAGATTGGGAGTCTGTAGTTTGTGGCAAGTTGATGGATTGGGGGATGCTGATAGGGGAACTGAGTTGGGGATGGGTGGCTTCTGGGCTTCGGAGTGGTCTGGTAGGCTGGGTCATGATACTGAGAGCTCTGAGAGGGGAGGCTTCTGCTGTCCGAAGTTCCTTGATGGGCTGGAGGATACTGAGCTGGCAGTGGGGGGGTTCTGTGCACTGATTGTGGAGGGGGGGTTTCCTGAAAGGCATCTATCTTCCAGTTGGATCTGTAACTTTTGGAGTTGGGAACTGTGTCTTTGTCTGAAAGCCAGTTTTTCACTTCCTCATTTCTACTCTGTGAAGTTAGTGAGATGCTGCGTTCTGTACTACTACATTCTGTACTGCTGCTGTCTACACTCCTCCTTTCTCTGTCTGAGTGATTTCTCAACAGTGACCTCCTTCTCTCCTCCTCTATCTGTGCTACCCTGTCTGCTTCTCTTCTCTGAAATTCTCTGTCTAGCCTCTTTGCCTCGTCTATCTCAGCTGCCCTGTTAGCTTCTCTCTCCTTAAATTCTCTGTCTAGCCTCTTTGTCTCTTCTACCTGCTTTTCCTCTCTGTCTGCTGCTAACTTCTCATTTGCCCTCACTAACTCCAAAGCAGCTAAACTTTCCTGAAAGTGTATTAGGTTACTACGCATGTGTGTGTCAGAGTCTGTTCTATACTCAAACTCAACCCTGCCTCCTGTCAGTTCTACTACTGGGGCCATTGTATGTAGGGCTTCGGTCTTAAATGGGTTGTGGGCGTACGGGAGGGGTTCTGGCATATGGGATAGATGGAAGGGGTTTGCACTGGGACCTGTGGCACAGGATCGGGGCTGGCTGCCTCTGCAGCGTGTCAGTCAGGGAGCTTCTTTGCAGGGCACGCTTGGGGCGTCGCCTCTTCCTCCTTCACCTGTTGTAGTCTGGCCTTCCTGTCCTCATGCACCGTCAGGCCATGTAGCAGACGTCTGGCCTGGACCACAGCATCACTAGCCTTGTCGAGCTCTGTTGATCGGGACCTGTACCATAATTTCTCCTGCTGTTGTTCTTGTGCAGCTTTGTGTCGCAGTTTAAGCACCTGCATAAGCATCAGCTTTGGTCTTCCGTTGGGCTGTCCTGGTTTGTTATGTCGAGTAAACCTTCTGCATGCCATTGCTGAATATGCTTCCTCAGGGTCTTGTATTCACTCAGTCTGTCCGATTGTCTTACCATATACATAGCAGCATGGAGTGCATTTTGATCCAAGTGCCTGGAACGTCAGTTGAAGCAGTTTCGGCATTGTTGAGGGATCAGGTACTGATAGGCTTAATATATGTAAGGATATGTATATGTAGAAGTAAAAATAAAAATTCAAGTTCAGAATTTTTCCAAAAATTATTTTTGTAAAAATTCTAAAATCAATTATTCTACACTATGTGTCTAAACGTGGGTGCGCTGCGTATGGGAAAATTTCAAATTAGTTAGGGAAAAAATATCATACACTGCAAATGAACAGCGTACACAATTATACAATGTAGTCTCAAATATGGGAAAAAAAAAAAACTGTTACTTTTATCAAACAGTAATCACAGACTATGCAAAAATCAAACACAGCAATCTTAGACAATGCAAATAGTTAAGTACAGTAATTGGAAAAAAGACGTTATTATTACACAAACATTTAACAACCTACTGTAAATGGGAGAATATTAGTTACTTTAAACAAAACTGCCAATCTAGTACTTTCGCATGAATAGCTGCTGAGAAATTGATTACTCGCAAGCCCCAGGCTCACTGTAATAATGACCACTATTGTTAATCAAATCAATAGTAAACTCGCACTATGACTAGAAATATGGAAATAAAACACAATCTATATACAGAGAAAAGTGATGAGAAATCAAATACTCGGAATGCCCTATGGCATTTCTGTATTAATAACCACTATTGTTAATCAAATCAATAGTAAACTCACACTATATCTAGAAATATGGAAATAAAACACAATCTATATACAGAGAAAAGTGATGAGAAATCAAATACTCGTATAACTTATGGTGATACTGTATTAATAACCACTATTGTTAATCAGAATCAATAGTAAACTCACACTTTGTCTAGAAATAAAACACAATCAAAATACAGAGAAAAGTGATGAGAAATCAAATACTGTATAACTTATGGTGATACTGTATTAATAACCACTATTGTTAATCAGAATCAATAGTAAACTCACACTTTAAAACTGGCAGTAGTACTCAAAAGAAAAGAATATGTCTTTAATTCTAATTTGTCAAAATGTGTTGGTGAAAACAGCATGTAATCTGGTGTGTCGGATGTCATAAACCACCTGGCTCAGTGACTCTAAAGTTGTTTCTTAATTTCCAACAACAACCACACGATGGTGCTAAAAGGTTAACCGCTTAATCCCTCTACGAAGTCTGTATTTCTGAACCTCTAGGAGGTGCTAATCCAAATCGTAATGGCGTCTTTTACTTATGCTAATGTATCACTCCACGTGTCTTTTTACTTAATGAACAATAAAAATGTATTTCCTAATGGACCTCGGTTTATCTGACTCGCAATTGTTAACCCCACTTACAGTATTTTAAAATAAAAAATTAGCACGTTGATCTGGTCAGAACGGTTCGTTAATATGTGTATCAGGCTCGCCGACCGTCACATCACCATATTAAATTTTGAGTCTACCCGACAGTTATTTAACAAACTTTAGCTTTCTAACGCTATCTGTCTAAATATTAGACTCTAGACCACGTGTCGCCCTTACGAATTGCTTCAATGTGCCCGATGGCAGAAACTCCCAGCTAAAGCTTACGAATTTGCACGTCGCAGCTCAACAAATACCTCCACAATGACTCGTGCAACAAACAACACACATTACGTTTAACGTACAACAATTAACGTGCAATACAACAAATAAAGCATGCGTGCTACAACATATTATATACACTACACCAATCCACTGCAAATGCTTCTCCCGCAGGCTTATGCCCGTCGTTTTCTACGGTAAAAAAACAATATTTAATCCGAGGGGCTTCACACCACTCCACACGCTAAATTCCTATTCATAAACTATGCAGATTTGACGTAACTGGTTCTGCCTTACCGTATGATATTGCGCGCGGTTCGTCTGGAGTGGCGTGAAACCGCCGGGTCCTTTCAAGCCACGAGGTTCCTTTCCGAGTCCACGTTGGGCTCCAACTGTTAAGTGTGGTTCGAAACTGCGGTCCCGTGCTTGATATAAAAAGAGAATCCGAATCTGATGATTACGTTTTAACAATATTTAATGGCAGAAGCATAAGCAGTAGACTGGGGCTACAATCGTAGGGCCAAGCGGAGCGTTACGCCACAGACTAAAAGCAACGTTGCAGATAGGGGATGTCTTGTAAGCTTCCGACCGTCCCGAGAGTAGACTGAATCTCACCTCACGCGCAAGTTTTATCAGTTTCACTTTCACACCTTTCCTCTAAACGTTAGCTCCATTGGTCAGTTCAGCATGCTACGCTCTCGTTGGCTTACGGCCAGCTAACAGGTAATGAGCCGGGTCAAACGTCATGATCCTGACCCAAGCTACTTCCGGTCACCTGGGCGACGGAAGTCTCACGTGACACTCCTGCTCCAATCAACATCACGGATTTCCACCGGCTTCCAACTCACGTGGCAACATGTAAACAACAAACTAACTTTCATTTTCATGCAGCATACATATAAACAAACATAAACATACAAGTATTACAAACATATTCATAAACACATAAAAACATTACTTCTGCCATTGACATATGCATAGAGTAGACACTACCTCCATGCTTCATAACACAACAATAACAATATCAATATTCTCCCTAATATTTCTCTAATCATATCTTGCTATATGTATTATTAAAACACAAACGTACTATGTACATGTGCAAAGTCAAAATGAATTATTACAACTTAACAGCCCTAAGCACTCAAAGTCAGTGCTCGAAGTGCTCAAGTGCGCGGTAGTAGACACGGCCCTTGTTTCTCGTGTCCTCTTTTTTTCCTTCACTTCCTGTCCCTGTGATTGTCTGCCCTGTTACTGATCGTTTCCTCCTGTGTGATTGCTAGCCCCCTCATTGGGTCCACCTGTGTCTCGTTCCCCGGTGTCCAATCACCTGCACCTTCCCTGTGTATTCAAACCCTGTTTGTCTTATTGTCCAGTGACGGTTCGTACTGTTTAGTTTGTGTTGGTCCTGGACCTGTTTTGAGCAAAGGATTAAATTAGTGAGGAGATGAAGTCTCCTGAAGCTTTGAAGCTTTCCATCCAATTGGTTTACTCATGGGCCGAAGCTTCATGGTGCTTCATTTGCTCAAATGAACAATACATGTAAAACAGGCAAAGTGATTATAATGACATCGTGACTTTGAGTGTGAAGCTTTGAATTTAATAAATGAACCAATGATGTTTGTGATGCCAATACATACATTATTAACTTATTAATATGGAGTCTGTCTTCATAATACAATGGTGGGCTCAAAAGAGTAAGTGGAAACACATTGTAGCAACTGTTTATGTTACATGGGACAACATTTTATACATATACATTCATAAATAGCAACATGTATACAGTGCTTATGAAAATACCCTCTCACAGGGCACAGATGAAGCGGAGTACAGAATATTTTACTTTATAACATTTTATACATTTAAAAATAGCTACATTTCCACAGTGCTTATGAAAATACCCCACATGAAGCTGAGTAGAGAGAACATTTTACTGTTGTTGATTGTATAACGATCATGCCTTGTATACCTAGTGTCAACCCAAAAATAATAACGTAGGAATAAGACAACGAGGGGTATCACTTTAGTTTCAGTGGATCTCAAAGTAAAACTGTATTGTCAACTCTAATTTACTTTACTCAGCAGTTAACTTTGTTTTCCCCCTGCATATTAAGAATTAATATTAATATATTTTTTTCAGTATTTCATTTTGTGTTTTATATTTTCATTGATGCTCTGATGTACACCGCTGCTATGATTTTTGAAATTTCCCCATTGTGGGACGAATAAAGGAATATCATATCATATCATATGTATATAACTGAGTATTCTCGATTTGTTTGAGGTGCACTAAAAACATCTGAAGATCGTCATCCTTCAGACTAGCTGAGGTACTTAGCATACCTAGCTAGAAGAATTTAATTGCAACTACTACATGAAGATAGGCTGTGAAGGTAAGGCACAATCACAATTAAATGTAAATACCATCTCGACTTTCACCGGAAGGCGGAGGCTCCTGCTGTGATTGTGTACGTCACTCCCGGCTTTTATTTTCGCGGGTGCCGTGAAAAGATTTGCGTCACTTCCGCCAAGTGGTTAACGTAAGTGTTCCATTTGATATCAGCACTTATCAGCGATGTAGTGCACTAAAGATATCAGTGCACTGTATTGCAGTGTACTTCGTAAAGTGTTCGGTATAGACACAGCCACAGACTTTAAAATAAGACACAAAACAAGACACAAAAACGCTGGATCATGACTGGTTCAGATCAGCTTTTAGAATGATAATATCTGGAAAACTGTTTCAAGACGACTATAGTAACTCAAAACTTCTTTGACTTGTCTTTTTCTTTCAAATGGCATTTTGTATCTGTTAAATATACATAACAAAATATTGTACCACTATATACACAGGTTATATTCTGTCCTGGCAATTGTGTGCATCCTTATGTGACGGGTTCTTAGGGGAAGGGGGAATGGAAGGGAACCAACAACGCCACCTGGGGACTTGCACCCCAAGAAATATCCGTTTAACAACCTTACGAGTCAGTTTAGGATTCACTAAGGACACAGATTCGTTACCGATATTGGGCCGGAGACGTGTTTTATACGATTGTCCAAAAGTTTATTTCAGGAATTAAAAGAATATATATTCTACCATAAAAGCCACAACATGCAAAATCAGATCACAGCAAAAACCCATGCAAAACCATAAACGCAAGGTAGACTTAACAAAATAGATAAAATGGATGAAACAAAACAACTAAAGCCAAACAAACCAGAGCAACACAAAACAAAGGCAAAAGCAAAACAGAGCAACACAAAACAAAGGCAGAAGCAAAACAGAGTAACACAAAACAAAGGCAACAACAAAAAAGAGTAACACAAAACAAAGGCAAGAGCAAAACAGCAGCAGGAGGACCACGAGCCACCACAGGACCAAGAGTGAAGGAGGCCATGCCAACAGGTGCCTTTATAGTGGCACTGATTGGGCTGGCTCCTCCCCAAAGGTTGCGTTCACAAACCCTTCTCTGGGGAGTGTTCCCCACTACACTTACAAGGCACAGACAGCTAGCTAACCAAAGAGTGCAGAAGGAATGACGCTCCAGAATGTTTCGTTGATGAACTGTACTTTCAGATGTTCATTCTTTTCTCTCTTTTCTCATTGTTGTAAAACTATAAAATAAACCAACATATCACCATATGTCTCATTACTACATCGTTAAACATGTGTCTTGTAAACAAGCAAAATACTAAACATATCTGAAAATAACCACAAGCTAGTTAGCACGCTAGTCATACCAGCATAGGTTCATAACCAAACGTAAAATTATGCTAATTTGTTTTCTTTAGAATTATCACAGAGGTAGTTTGTAACTGTTAACGTCTTATGTCTAAAACATTAATAACATAGAACACTTACGGACGTATTTACTCCAAGGATCTGACCGCTAGAAAATGCTTGGTCATACAGTTCTTTGAACACGTTAGAACTGGATTTTGCCGGTGGAACAAAACAAAGGCACTTAAGGTGCGATACCAAAATACACCAGCAGGTGTTCTTCTTGGACGAGTTTTAACAATAAAGAGAGCAAACTCAGTAAATTAAGTCAGAACCCGTCTGGTATGATTAATATAATACCACTACATTACTACATTATCCCGGGAAAGTAGCAAAACAACATCATTGATGGGTCTCAGATATTCTTTTACAGTCCCTTGATTTACAGTCTTGACCATGACCTTACGAACTTTGTTGTCACTGCTCGGTATGGCTTTTGTGATAAGTCCTACTGGCCACTCTTTGCGTTTCACCTGACAGTCTTTGAGCAGGACGACGTCACCTTCCTGAAGGTTTGGCTGTAGAGTTGATAGATATTCCTGTCTCCATCTTTTCCAGAAAGAGTCCGCCATGTTCTGGACTTGTCGGCACTGACTTTTGTGCAGATGAACCATTTTGAAGTCGCCCGGAGGGGCAGGAGCAATGCTTGCTTTCTGGGTCAGTAGCATCGTAGGTAAGAGGACTTGAGGAACCTTTGTGTCGGACAATATGGGGGTCAAAGGTCAAGAGTTCATGATGGCCATGACATCAGCCATAAGTGTGGTCAACACTTTGTGTGTGAGTCGTGTGGCGCTGTTTGTCAACAGAAGTCCATCGAGGATTCGCCGTGCGACGCCAATCATTCTTTCCTATGCTCCTCCCATGTGGGAGGAATGCGGTGCATTGAATGACCAGGTGCAGCCTCGGTCTTGCAAGAAGCTTTTGATCTCTGGGTCTTCTGTGTTGATTTGTAGCTCTTTGCAGGCCCCTACAAAGTTTGTGCCTCTGTCTGACCGCAGATATTGAACTGGCCCCCTAATAGCGAGGAAACGGCGGAAGGCATTGATGAAGCATGACGTTGACATAGACTCGATCACCTCCAGGTGAACAGCCCTAGTGCTGCAGCTAAACATTACGGCCCGCCTTTTGTTTTCTGCACTGCCGCCCTCTATTGTGGCGCGTCACAACACTCCATGGTCAAAGACGTCCAGCCCTGTGTTTGTGAATGGAGGATCCACAGACACTGTCTGCTGGTAGAGCTGACATTTTCTGATTTTCAAGCCTTCCTCTCATCTTCTACTCGGGGTTGTATCTCCATGTCCAGATCTGGGCTCACTTGCTCTTTGACTTGGATGCTTTTAGTGCACGGTGTGAAGAATGAGGTTCTGCCATTAGAGAGTATGTTCGTCTTGTTAACTGCAGCTGGCTGATGGACCCTGTCGAGGTAGATCTCGCCTACGATGACCCAGCCCAAATCTAAGCGCTGTGCATATGGTGTGTTGTGAGGTCCATTGTACTGCTCACGTACCTTGTGCACACTCAGGACGTCTCTCCCCAGGAGAAGAAGTATCTGCGCATCCGGATCTAGAGGTGGTATCTTGTCTTGCACCGGAGAGAGTTGAGTAAAGTGTTGTGTGATGTCTGCTGTTGGAATTTCTGACTTGTCATCTGGCATTGTGTTGCATTCGATGAGGGGAGGAAGTGCTACTGTAGATTTCCCATGGAGTGACTCTACTGTGAAGCTACATGCCTTTCTCCCCGCCGTCTCAACTGTGCCTGAGCACGTCCTCAGCGTGTAGGGCAGTGGTTCCCAAAGTGGGGGTCGCGACCCCTAGGGGGGGCGCGGTGGTACTACAGGTCGGGGTCGCGGCTTCATCACCAACCCATACACACAGACGCACACATACACCGGTAAAACAATATAAAATAACCGACGCGACCACCTCGACAACGCCTCAAACTAAGGTAAAGACAAGGAAATATAGCGAGGCATATCTGTCTCTGGGCTTCACAAGCACTATTGTCGGTCAGGATGAGAGACCCCAGTGTGTTTTGTGTGTTAAAATACTGGCGGCAGAGAGCATGAAGCCCACTAAATTAAAAAGACACCTGAAAACCCACCACCCTGAACATATTAATAAGCACCTTGAGTTTTTCCAAAAACAATTGGGAAACTGTCATGCCCAGCAGAGTCACTTTGAAAAAGCTGCATCTGTCCCCGCTAAAGTACAACTCGCTTCCTACAAAGTAGCCTACAGAGTTAGCGGAGGAGTTAATACTACCTGCAGCCATTGACATGGTTTCAACAGTTATTGATGAAGCAACTGCCAATAAACTGAAAACTATTCCATTGTCAAACAACACTATTTCAAGGCGTATCGGTGACCTCTCTGCAGACATGGAAGAGCAGCTTATTGAAAAGATGAAAGATGGTCGTTTTGCTCTGCAGATGGACGAGGCAACGGACAGCAGTAAAGACAGTTTGTTAATAGCATATGTCAGGTATATTGATGCGGAAGAAATAAAGGAGGATTTGCTTTTCTGCAAATATATACCAAACAGGGCCACTGCAGAAGAACTTTTTTAAATAATTGATGCCTATTTGAAAGAGGCAGATCTGAAGTGGGAGAACTGCGTGGGAGTCTGCACAGACAGGGCTCAGGCGATGGCTGGGAAACGCAACGGACTGCAAGCTCTTATCAGGCGCGTCTCTCCCAAAGCACAGTGGAATGAAGTTAGTTACTTCATTTGAAACATCTCCCATTTTGTTACCATGCAAGTACATTACAGTTTGATCAGCATACATTTGAATATTGGTATCAGGACATACTGATTAATTTAGACTGACATTATCCAAGAATCAGCCAGTTTTCAGAAAGACAACAAAAAAAATGTAATTGTTATCTACTTATACCGTTTTAGACAGTGGAGACTGGCCCATAGAGCCACAACAAATAACGTTGGCCTATAATCATTTTATTTATGAATTCTACAAATTCTCAATATTTGTGTCTGAGATATTGAATATACCCATTAATGTTTGGAAAATAGGATATCTGTGCAAAATATATGCTTTTACTACACTTCCAGCATGTCGTCTCTGCCTGTCTGGTTGTATCAGCTGAACTGGGGTAAAATCGTTTTTGCCCACAGAAGACGGGTCTAAGAAGTAGTGTAGCCTATCGCTGATTAAAGATATAAATGAGTGATATACAATTTAGTCAATCAGCATGATGAAATAGGTTCAGCTTTGGGCTAAAGTCATCTTGCCCAAAAGATTTCAGGAATCTTGTTAGGGATGTCTCATAAAACTTATCGAGTTGCCTATTTAAAAACAGGACCATGGCGCGCGCCAGCGTAAGCACAATTCTTCCAAGAAGACCTGACCTTAACTCTGTGAATTCCTTCTCCAAGACCCGTTTGAGAGAAGAAGTTTAGCGGAGAAAATAAATGTAAAACAGCTGGGACCAAACCAACCGGACCTCACAATAAGGGCTCGATCTCAAAAATGCGTCGCTAGCAAAACCATTGATTCTCTAAGGTGTGGCCTTTTAAACGCGCCTTTTAAATGTGGTGTGTTTACTGGGCGCGCTTAAAAGTTATATAAATATTCTTAACTTTAAGCGCGAGGCGCGGAGGCGCATTACATCTCCATCACCCAACACTATAATTTAACTGCCTGGTTGAGAATGAAAGAAAAATAAACACCACGTTAAATTGTGTTGTGGCATACCAAAGAAAAAGAAGAGTAGACACATTGGTCAACTATGTCCATTCATCTTTGACATCTCATGCAAATAGGATGCAGTCCCGTCTCTGATTGGACAACGACAATCATAGGGATAAGCTAGATGTGGATAAGTATGATGGTTCACCAATAATGTTTGGAGAACCGTGAGGATTGAACAGGTAGAATGTAAACATTTAGAATTGTTGTTGTGTTGACTGATTTATACTGTTTATATATTTGTTTATACATTCTGTTATGTGTCAGGCTTGACTTAAACATTGCTTTCTTAACTTTGCAAAACAAAATATGACAAATAAAGTCATATGTAAATGTACCAAATTGTTAAAAAGAGGGTATCTGATTGGGCCTATTGCCCCGATACCATCTATTTACATCAAATCAATGATTATTGCTAATATTAATTGTCTTTAATTATAGGATGACTAAAACATGGAATCTGAAGTCACTTTCAACCGGACCAACTTTGTGACTGCCACACATCCCTGCTACGAAATAGATAATTTCTATTACGTCCTGACAAAGAGCCCTTCCATTGTTTGTGTATTATTATATATGTTCCTAATGTTTATGTCTGTTATAACAATAAGTGGAAACCTTCTTGTTATAATCTCTGTCTCTTATTTCCAACAGCTCCACACTCCTACTAACTACCTTATTCTCTCTCTGGGTGTCGCTGACGTGCTTGTTGGGCTCGTAACCTTTCCTTTCACCATGGCTTTCTCACTGAGCTCGTGTTTGTATAATGATAGTGTATCCTGTAAAGTGCGAGGCAGTTTTGATATAACACTAACCTCAGCTTCTATTCTGCACCTCTGTTGTATTTCTATTGACAGATATTATGCAGTATGTCAGCCTTTGACTTATAGAACTAAAATAACCTATCGTGTTACTGTGATCATGATTATGGTGAGTTGGGGGTACTCTGTTATAATTGGAGTTAGCATCGTAATTGCTGGATTAAATCATGAAACATGTGGAGAAAGGTGTCTAACTGTTGTTCTCATTGAGAACACTATTGGAACCCTAACGACATTTCATATTCCAGTGATAATAATGCTCTGTATATATTCAAAGATTTTCTTTGTGGCACAGGCACAGGCACGCAGTATTCGTAACACAACCTGTCAGAGATCAAAGTCTGGGGCCGTTGTCAGTAAGATGGAGAGAAAGGCCACCAAAACTCTGGCTACTGTTTTAGGAGTTTTCCTATTATGTTTGACTCCTTTCTTTCTTTGTATCACCTTTCTGCCTTTCAGTAATAATCCAGTACCACTTTATGTAATGGAAACTCTCAACTGGCTTTCAATATCAAATTCAATGCTTAATCCATTCATTTATGCTTTCTTTTACAGCTGGTTCAGATCAGCTTTTAGAATGATAATTTCTGGAAAGATATTTCAAGGTAACTTTACTAACTTTAATCTGTCATGATTTGATGTAATACAGATGATTATAGGTTCCCACAACTGTACTTTACAATCAACTCAGAAGTGCATATTTATGCAATAATCCTTGAGGAACTTTGTTCGAAAACTTATTTTCCAACAAATAAGAATAAGTATCTTATGCAAATTACTTGGAATACAATATTTTATAAAGTGAAGCCCCATTGAAGTACTGTACTATGACATTCTGGTACTGGTGTAACACTGGATGAGGCCCAATTTCTGTTCGGATAATGTAATTTTATAGTATTTGTATTTTCTCTTTCTATTTGTGAAGTGACTTACAAACCTCAATATGCAAATCATATACTCTCCTTTAATGTACAAAGCAAATGGCATACCCTCCTACATACCTAGTTTCAAGTAAGTTATGACTTTAGGGGGAACAAGTCATAAATTAAGGGCAGGATGAAGATCTTCAGATGTTTTGATTCCTACATTAACCAGTGACGTATGCCTCATCATAAATGTGCAAACTGTGGTCATCATACCTACAGCCTCGTTTTGTCTTTTGCCAACATCACTATCCGCTTAAACATAAAGCCATTGTTGGCATACATCTTTCTTTTCCTTTTGTAGGCAGGTGGAATCATCCCCTGCAATAGCTCACCTGTCCATACTCACATTTTGCAGGACATGTAATTGGTTGATGATGATGATTATGAGTTTACGCAACTGTACTTTACATTCAACTCTTTGCGGGGAACAAGTCATAGATTAAGGGCAGGATGAAGATCTTCAGATGTTTTAAGTGCACCTCACAAACAAATGCAGAATACTCAGTTATACACATATGATATGATATGATATTCCTTTATTCGTCCCACAGTGGGGAAATTTCAAAAATCATAGCAGTGGTGTACATCAGAGCATCAATGAAAATATAAAACACAAAACGAAATACTGAAAAAAACAAATTATATTAATTCTTAATATACAGGGGGAAAACAAAGTTAACTGCTGAGTAAAGTAAAATGCCGAGTTTGCCCGGATCTTCAGCAATCCACTGCGGTGTGTTGTGCAGCCTGACAGCAGCAGGAAGGAAGGACTTGTGGTACCTCATGTACCATATGAGCCATATGCAGGCTTTATGTAGGGTTAATTCAGTACTGTTTTATGGACAAATGGAAGAAACAATTAGAGTTGACAATACAGTTTTACTTTGCGATCCACTGAAACTAAAGTGATACCCCTCGTTGTCTTATTCCTACGTTATTATTTTTGGGTTGACACTAGGTATACACGGCATGATCGTTATACAATCAACAACAGTAAAATATTCTCTACTCAGTTTCATGTGGGGTATTTTCATAAGCACTGTGGAAATGTAGCTATTTTTAAATGTATAAAATGTTATAAAGTAAAATATTCTGTACTCTGCTTCATCTGTGCCTTGTGAGAGGGTATTTTCATAAGCACTGTACAAATGTTGCTATTTATGAATGTAAATGTATAAAATGGTGTCCCATGTAACAAACAGTTGCTACAATGTGTTTCCACTTACTCTTTTGAACCCACCATTGTATTATGAAGACAGACTCCATATTAATAAGTTCATAATGTATGTATTGGCATAACAAACATCATTGGTTCATTTATTAAATTCAAAGCTTCACACTCAAAGTCACAATGTCATTATAATCACTTTGCCTTTTTTACATTTATTGTTCATCTGAGAGGCGCAGTCGAGCAAATGAAGTACCATGAAGCTTCGGCCCATGAGTAAACCAATTGGTTGGAAAGCTTCAAAGCTTCAGGAGGCTTCATATCCTCACTAATGTAATCATTTGCTCAAAACGGGTCCAAGACCAACACAAACTAAACAGTGCGAACCGTCACTGGACAATAAGACAAACAGGGTTTGAATACACAGGGAAGGTGCAGGTGATTGGACACCGGGGAACGAGACACAGGTGGACCCAATGAGGGGGCTAGCAATCACACAGGAGGAAACAATCAGGAACAGGGCAGACAATCACAGGGACAGCAAATTCAGGGAAACATGAATCGAGAGACGGTGGCCGTTTCTCGATTCAAAGTACACAACTGCAGACTTGTGTTCTTTTGGAGTCTGGTCTCGGGAGCCCAGACTCCGGAGGACGGGAGGACGGTCTTTCTGCGATTGGAACAGCAGCTGACTTGATGACGTCACCAAATCAGCTGTTCTTGCTCCTGAGTTTACTCTAATTATTCACTGTAAATTATTTTTTACAGTCAAATAAACAAAACATCCTAAAATGACATTCCGTGACTCAACAACAGTAGTATTTATAAAAAGGCAACTTTCAATAGTTTATTTTCTCCTCCGCTACTGTTTCCGGTTGCTGGTGAAATGCATTCTGGGATATCTGCTGGCCAGAGTACGCACAAGTCTCCTGTGATGCGTCTTCCAGAAAGTGGGAGGATCAAGTCACATCCAGGCATTTTGACCGTGCTTTGCGAGAAGCGAACTTTGAATTGGAACGTGTACCCGGGCTGAGACTGACGTTTCACGAGTCCACGAGGACAAGTAGAGGAAAGGACGCACAAGTACGCTGATTGAGAAACGGACAGGGACTTCGAAATAAGACACTAAACAAGAGACAAAAACTCTGGACCATGATGGTTTCAGATCAGCTTTTAAAATGATAATTTCTGGAAAACTGTTTCTTTCAAATGGAATTTTGTTTCTGTGGAATATACATAACAAAATAGTGTACCATATATACACGGGTATTATGCTAAATGAATGGAATGTGTAATACTTTAAAACTAGTCAAATTAGTTATTAACAACACAACACATGCAGGTAACGCATCCGATCAGAATCTCAAAAATGTATTTCAGCAGCCTAAAGTACATTGGCAGGTCGTTTATTCAAAAGGCTTTCTTGTCTTTTTCATATATTATGTTTTACTCAAACAAATATTTTTAAAGTGACCACTTAAATAAGGACAGACAGGGAATCATGTGAGAAATGTACTTATATCTAAAGAATAGTTTTGTTCAAGCTAAAAACACTTCTAGAGTTGCAATTTCTTTTGTTCCATTACTCCAAAAACTAAACAGTCCGAAAAGTGAAAGAAACTATCTGCAACAAAAAGGCACATTGCAAATTATTAAGCAAGTTGACATCATAGGATATTTTCAATCTTTCCTCCGGCATGGGAGCTCTGCAGCGAGCGAGACGGCGAGTGGAGAAGTGTTAACGCGACACAGAGACAGAAATGATGGCTGTTTAGTTAGTTTAATAATAGAACAAAGACGTGCTCTTTAAGAAAAGGGACCTTAAATTACTTCTGCTGTAATCTGAATGACAGAAAAAAATTACAGAGTGGCGGGCAGAGTTTTTTTAAAATTTATCTCAAAAGAGCCATACGCCGTCACCGGAAGAGCCATAGGTTCCCAACCCCTGTGTTAGACCTTGATGCTGCGTTCGACACTATTGACCATGACATCCCATTATCCTTATTTTGTATAGACCAGTCTAACAAATTTTCCTCAGATTGCTTTACAATCTGTACATATCGATATCCCTGTCCCAAAACCTCACATCGGATCAGGAAAAACTTCCAAATAACCCTTCAGGTGGAAAAAAGGGAAGAGACCTTCAGAAGAGCAACTGAGGAGGATCCCTCTCCAGGATGGGCAGAACAATAGATGTAATGTGTACGGAAGGACAGATTTAGAGTTAAAAACACATTCAATGAATATGACAGATACTATGAATTATTGGTAATATGCATGGACCACGATCCAGACCTACGATCCTGTAACACCCTGTTAATGTTGCGCCTATCTCCACAAGAATTGGCCCTCCCCTTCACCTGCCCCAGCCACTCCCGTCTCACTGATTCCTGATTTCTCACACCTGTGGTTCCCCACCTTATATATTCTCCCAGTCTTTGCTTTGGCCCCTGTCAGATTGTTGTGTGTTTTGCCCCTCGTGTCAAATTGCTTGTCTGATTAAGTAAAACATTTGTTACTTGAACTCTGAGTCGAAGACTTTCTCTGCGCTTGAGCTACCGGTGTGAACCCGTGACAGATCCATCAGGCAGATGGAGGTAGAAAGGAGTGGGCAGAGCATAAACAGGACCCTGGCATAGTTGGTATAGTAGGCATGTTCCACGTTGAAACCTCGTTGACCACCAACTTTAGTCACAGAGTTCCACAAGGTTCTCTGCTTTGACCAATTTCATTTACCCTATACATGCTTCCTTTGGGCAATATTATCAGGAAACACTCCATAAACTTGCATTGTTATGCAGATGATACTCAACTATATCTATCGATAAAACCAGAAGAGACCAACCAGCTCGGTAAAATTCAAGCATGTCTTGAAGACATAAAAACATGGATGACCTGCAACTTCTTGATGTTAAACTCAGACAAAACTGAAGTTATTCTACTCGGCCCTGAACACCTCGGACATCAATTATCTGATAATGTGGTTTCTGTGGATGGCATTGCTCTAGCATCCAACACCACTGAAGAATATTGCCGTTATCTTTGATCGGGACTTGTCCATTAACTCCCACGTAAAGCAAATAAAGGATTGCAGGAATGCTGCAGCTTGTGTTCTCACTAAAACTCAGAAAATAGATCACATTACTCCTGCACTAGCTGCGCTGCACTGACTCCCTGTAAAATCACTTTTAAAATGATTATTCTCATGTACAAAGCCTTGATTTGTGATGCCCCATCATAGCTTGTAGTACCACCAGAGAGCTGCGCTCACTAAATGCGGGGCTACTTGTGGTTCCTAGAGTCTTAAAAAGTAGGATGGGAGCCAGAGCCTTTAGTTATCAAGCTCCTCTTTTATGGAACCAGCTTCCACCTTCAGTCCGAGAGGCAGACAGTCACCTCATGTAGAGTAGACTCAAGACTTCTCTTTATATTCTTATAGTTAGGGCTGAATCAGGTTCACCTGGTCCAGCCCCTAGAGACTTTGCTATAGGCTTATAGGCTGCTGTGGGACATTTAGGATACACTGAGCTCCTAGCTCCTCTTCGCCCTCTACTTATTGATGCATTTTCATCTTTCCATTAAACATTACTAACTCTGCTTCCCCTCCGGAGTCCTTGTGAATTCACGTCCCATAGACCTGGCTGGGTCTGATACCATGGCCCTGTTGCTGTTCCGCCCACTCTTCCCCTCTACCTCCATCTGCCTGATGGATCACGTACGTTTGGATCGTGGTCCATGCCTACTAGCAACTATTCGTACACTGTCATATACATTGAATGTGTTGTTACTCTGTAATAATTCCTTCCGTACATATAACATCATCTATTGAACCTGTCCATCCGAGGAGAGGGTTCCTCCTCTGTTGTTCTGCTGACGTTTTCTTCCCTTCCCTTTGCCTGTGAAATTGTTTTTTTCTATTTCCTGGGAGTTTTTCCTCATCCGATGCGAGGTCCTGGGACAGGGATTCCATATATTTACAGATTGTAATTCCTCATCCGATGCGAGGTCCTGGGACAGGGATTCCATATATTTACAGATTGTAAAGCCTTCTGTTAAGGTTTGTCTTTGACCCCAAGTACACGACAGACAGTGTTACTGTTAGCCAAAAACACAGCGTAATTTATATGAAAACCAAGGGAGCAGAAAGTTCCGAGAAAACAAAAGAAAAACAGCCTCCTTAATTGGCAGAGGAAAAAACAATCAAACAAAACTCACTGGCGAATAATCCACAGGAAAAAAAGGTAATCACAGGTAATCCATACAAAACAAAAACGCTGACCTAAAAACCTCCAGGGTTGTATGAGTATGACCTCTCCTCTTGAGCTTCTAGAACAAACTCACAGCAAGCTGCTGGCAGTCCTGCTATTTAACTCCCCATCTAACGAGGCTACGAGGTGCAGCTGAGGCGTGAGCTTCAGGTGTGCACCGGAGCACGCCCGGCTCGTCCTCGTCGCCAGGTGCGTAAGTCTCTGGCAGGTACCGGGTGTCTCCGTGCGATCGGGTTGATGTGGGACCCCGTCTGGCTGAGTCCTAACACCCTCTGAGGCAAATTTGTATTTTGTGATAATGGGCTATACAAAATTAACTGAATTGAATGTTAAGTTTGGCTTACACTGTTATTCTCACTGGATATCTAACCAACGAAGGCAATGAGTAATAAGAGGCAGTCTGGTGGGGTTGCCAGTTAGTTCCAATGAAGCCAGTCTCCTTAATAATTTTCTGTTTGGTTCGTTTTTTGTTTTCGGGATAAATGGTACTACAAGCTCCTTAAGATATGATGGAGCATTACCAATCAAGGCTTTGTAGCATTGTTAAGGTAAATAAAATTGGTCCAAGCACATTACCTTGTGGAACTCCGTGACTTCATCGTTTACAAATACAAATTGAGATCAATCTGAAAAATAGGATCTAATGAAGTAAACGAAATGTCAATCGACTGATCCAGTCTCTGTTATAGGATGTCATGGTCAATTGTGTCGAACGAAGCACAAAGGTTTAACAAAACAAGTACAGAGATGAGTCCTTTATCTGATGCTACTAGGAGGTAATTTGTAATCTTCAACCAGTGCCATCTCTGTGCTTTGGTGTTTTCTTAATCCTGACTAAAATTACTCAAATAAACCATTATGATGTAGAAAGTCACACAATTGGTTTGCGACTACTTTCTTGAAGATCTTGGAGAGCAAGGGAAGATTAGAGATCGGTCTGTAGTTAGCCAACACCTCTGGATCAAGAGTGGGCTTCTTCAGGCTGAGCGTAAGTTCAAGTGGTAAGCAAAGTGAACAATATAGACTGTCGATCCTTGATACACTTGACCCAAAATTGCTCCAATGTATTTGTATGAATGTTGGTTAGTTCTGGTAATTAGGATGCACCTTGCATGGCGGGCCCTGCCATCAGTGTATACATGGGTGTGAATGGGTGAGTGATGACATGTAGCGTAAAAATGCTTAAATGTAAATGTTATTCCCTCCATTTTTCTCTTATTGAGGAATTAACTGTTTCATTGTGTGAAACTATTCTTTGCTTGATGAATTGGATACACTGATTCATGATATTTTGGAGTCTTCTTTTTATTATAAATGCTTTAGGTTATTCAATGTTGTCATTGCATTTATATATCTTATTAGCCTTTTTAGTTAACATTATACTGTACATTTAATTAATCTCTTACATTTTTGAGGCAGACTTAAAGACACACATTGCGTGTTACACCTCATATCACTTACAAAAAGAATGTAGTACATCCCATCTGATTGGACTGGATACATGTGTATTCATTATGGTAATTAGAAGGGGATTGAATATTTTTTTTTATCACATTCAAAGGTTCTGTACAAAGAGGACACACACCCACACTGATGCCTCATCTAAGCTGAGTGGTAAGGTATGACACATAATAAACTGCAAATGTGTTGTCAATATCTTTGTTTTTGAAGAATAATTATGTTGTGGTAGTTACACATGCTTAAGTAAATATTCAAGTATTTTTGAAAACATTCCTCAGTGTATAGTTGATATTGGACATTTTGAATTTCAGGAATCTATGTACAAGCATGAAACCAGAAGTGACTGTCAACAGGACTTACATTGTTAATGTATTACATCCCTGCTACGAGACAGATAATACATCGTACTTATTCACCAGCAGCCCTTCCATAATATGTGTTCTATTATATGTTTTCCTTGGCACATTGTCTGTTGTCACAATATGTGGAAACCTTCTCGTAATAATCTCTGTCTCTTATTTCAAACAACTCCATGTCCCTACTAACTACCTTATTCTCTCTCTGGCTGTGGCTGACCTGCTTGTTGGGATCATAGTCTTTCCTTTCAGCATGGCTTTCACTGTAACCTCTTGTTGGCACCACGAGGGTTTGTTTTGTAAAATACGAGGAAGCTTTGATGTTACACTGAGCACAGCTTCCATTTTGCACTTGTGCTGTATTTCTATTGACAGATATTACGCAGTATGTCAGCCTCTCGCTTATAAAAGTAAAGTAAATGATCGTATCAGTGGGATTATGATTGTGATTAGCTGGGCAGTTGCTGCTCTGATTGGAATCTGCATTGTAATAGCAGGTTTTAATCAAGGAAAATGCGAAGGAAATTGCTTAATTGATGTTCTAATATCAATCACTCTGGGGAGTATATTCTCCTTTTATATCCCAGTTATTATAATGCTTGGTATCTACCTGAACATTTTCCTTGTTGCACAGAGACAGGCAATCCGCATTCAGCAAACAACTGGTCTGAGCACAAAGTCTGGGGCCACTGTGAGTAAGATGGAGAGAAAGGCCACCAAAACTCTAGCTATTGTTTTGGGGGTTTTCATCTTGTGTTGGACTCCTTACTTTCTTTGTATCCTCTTTCAGCCTTTAACATACACTGTTACACCAATTGCTGTGATTGAAACACTCAACTGGCTCACACTGTCAAATTCAATGCTCAATCCATTTATTTATGCTTTCTTTTACAGCTGGTTCAGATCAGCTTTTAGAATGATAATTTCTGGAAAACTATTTCGAGGGGACTTTACAAACTCAAAACTTCGTTGACTTGTTTTTTTTTTAAATGGCATTTTGTTTCTGTGAAAGATATATTTAAAAAAACATTTGACCACTATATACACGCGTATTATGCTTCAAACATATAAGAATGTAATACATTGATTCTAGTAAAATCAGTAAAATGAGTCAATAACAACACAACATATGTAGGTAACACATCTGATCTGAATCTAAAAAAGCAGTTTACCAAAGCCGTTTATGTCACCAGTCTAAAGTACTTTGGCAGGTTGTTTAATCATATGGCTTCATTGTCTTTTCATATATTATATTTTACTCAAACAAAGAATTTTACAGGAAGTCCCTGTTCTAAACTGACCACGTACATAGGGCCTGACAGGGAATCATGCTATAAATGTACTTATATCCGTAGAATAGTTTTGTTCAAGCCAATAACGCTTCCAGAGGTGCCATGTCTTTGTTCCATGTTCCGGCCTATTACTCCGAAACCCCAACAAACCCCCCGAAAAATAAAAGAAACTCTATCTGCAACAAAAAAGACACATCGCTAATTATTAAGCAGATTGATATCATAGAATATTTTCAAATCACGATTTTTGTTCTTACAATTGCAAATACATCACATGATAAGTTTGGCTTACACTGGTATTCTCACTGGAGACAACGAGTTATAAGATGCTGAGTGGTGGGGTTGTCTTTGCCAGTTAAATTCAATTAAGTCATTCTGCGTAATAATTTGCTGTTTGCTCTTCTCTTTTTTTACACAGACTTTTTTTACACAGATTTTTTTCCAAGTAAAGCCTTTTTAATGTATGTTAGTTTACTTTTCTGGATAACTGACTCTTGGAGAAACAGGCTTCTGGTCCAATGCAACATATTTGACTAATGTTGTTTCATAGTAGTAATGGGCCCTCAGAACAATGTGCAGTGCCCTCTTACATGTTATGCGGAGTCGTTTATTTTCCTTGGCTCGTGATAAACTGTTGTAACAACATCTGGAAACCTTCCTGTGATAATCATAATTTACTTCAAACAGCTTCACGCTCCCACAGCATACCTTATTCTCCCTGTGGCTCACCTGCGAAAGACGCCACACGCATCTTTGATATTGTCATAAGCTAATCTACCATTCTGAACTTGTGCTATATTCGTATTAACAGATATTGTGTAGTGTAACATTCTCTGAGGATTTTCATTGACTATATATGTCAATTCAATTCAATTCAGTTTATTTGCATTGCCCATTTTCACAAATTAAAAATGTGTCTCAGAATGCTTTACAATCTGTACACATCGACATCCCTGTCCCAGAACCTCACATTGGATCAGGAAAAACTCCCAAATAACCCTTCAGGGGGAGAAAAGGGAAGAAACCTTCAGGAGAGCAACAGAGGAGGATCCCTCTACAGGAGGGACAGGTTTAATAGATGTCATGTGTACAGGACATGTCACTATATGGAAAACAATAAATATTAACATATTGAATTTACTCTGTCTCGCTCATTACAGTATACTCAATGTAAGTTTTGTTGTTTTATACTACTGTATCAAACAGGTACACACTGTTTTTCTTAAATTGTGAGGTTATTACTGAAGAAATATGCTTTATATTTGATTGGACATTATGCATATCGATTGAAAAATAGAAATTATACAAACTTAATGGATATTTGTTCTATTCAATTAGAATTTTTGATTTGGTGGAACATAAAACAATGTATGACCATTAATAAAAAAGACCATAGACTAGGAAATTGACCATAAAGAAGAATAACTCCCATATGTAGGTACACAACAAAATGTCATGCTTTTCTATTACCTTACTGTGGTATGCGTGAAACTGAGAGCAGGTTGAGGTGAACAAATTAAGCATTTTATTCCCCGAAAGTATTTACAAGAATGTTGATCACAAAATAAAGCAAAAGTGACCAATTGGAATAACTATATAAACCTAACATAAGTGTCTTGAGTCTAAACACATCTTAATTCAACATAACTTTGTTTAAAACAACATAGTTAGTACTCTTCTGATCAGACACTGTTCCTAACTGCATGGTGTATACCAGGGCTATTCAACGTCAGTAGCAAGTGGGCCGAATAAGAAAATCAAGGGGGGTGTGAGGGCCGCACAGAATATTGCTCAAATACCCCCCCCCCCGCAGAACGAAACTTTAGGAGTTCAGTCGCGCAAATTCCTGGATGCTTTACTTTCATTGGTTGCTGGATTAAATCTTACCCAGATACGTTTGCTGTTTTCTGATTGGCTGTTGTGTAGCCCACTTCTATTTTTTGATTGGCTGATAAGTGGCAACTAACAGCTGACCTCCAGAGGAGCGCTTGATTTCTCCACCTCATGTTTGCGCGCTGCGGCGGCTCATTAAAACATTAAATAGCCAAGAGCTTTTTCAGCGTGAGAAATGCGATGTGTGGCGGGAGTGCAGGAGTTAAGACCGAAATGCGTGAGTCTCACGCTCAATGTGTGAGACTTGAGAGCCTACAGACAACTTCCCGACGCTTCGGCTTTGAGAGAGACGTGTTGCAGCTTAATGGTAGCGTCAGCTAGCGCCGGTGTTTCAGCGGTCAGCCAGACCAGAGCGCTGGTGAGGAGTGGGTTACAGCAACCAACACGGGGCGTAACATAACGATGTAACCATACAGGTCTGGTGGAGGCAACAGTGAAACTCAACGGCTCTGGGTTAGATGTCTCGATGTATAAAAGAGGCGTGTCCGTCAGTTTTATTTTTTCTTACCAAGCTAGACTGATTTGCAGGCAGTCTGGCGGGCCGTGGGCCGCTAGTTGAATAGGCCTGGTGTATACTATGCTGGCCAGTTTATTGCAAGGTAGAAAAAACATTCTTGATCTGTGGTGCATATATAGTCGCTCCTGAAAACACCCCTCTGGCTTTAGTAGAACGGTACAGTCCAATTGTCTATGGTCATATTATGCAGCTCAGTCTTCAGGTAGAAAGATGGTCGCTACAGGAGGGAGGAAAGTTGTTAACTCTTTTTCTAACCTGTACTCAAGGGTACTTGATTGTGTTGATTGTGTGCCCTCATCCCATAAAAATAAAGTGTACCAAAATAAGTGTCTTTACGTCTTGTATCATGTTGTTAAATCAAAGAACGAGGAAACATGTCCTTCACGGTGCCTGGTGGATGGTATAGCTATGGTTGCAGCCGCTACACATTAAAGTATGATGCATAGGCCTTCCAATTGACTTCCATGATTGTAATACGTATAGATGTATGTATCATTTTCACATGCAGGCATGACTTAAATATTCAAAATGTGTAATATATAAAAAAATGTACACCAAATGGTGAGTCACCTTCTCCATTTTCAATAGGCTTTTGCCTAATCATGTCCTCTTTCATGGAGGGCCTGAACACTGTTTGATTTGAAATCCAGTATACATTAACCAAGGGATTTTTACTCTGTAATGTTCTAATGCATTTCCTTTGGTTGACATAATAAATTGACATTATCAAGGAAACCACTTTTCTTTTAAAGTATTGTGATGTATATTGCGCTCATTTGTTTAATTGTTACTAGTTGATTATTTAAAGTATTCAATATAGTGTGAAAGCAATATTCTTTTAACGGTTCAACAAATGAATCGACTGTTTCTTCAGAAGTCAATATACTGTACACATCATTGAATAGAAAAATTCACCGTGGCAAGCATTTTTTGTGGGGGGCGGTGGGGCTACTTAACAGATTTAATCATGAGAAACATAGAAACTCGTCACATAATTCATCTAAAAATATGTATTTACTACTTACAAATTCACTTTTTCAGAGTTACTATAGTGGGACATTCAGTAATTCGAAGTTGCTTTTTTTACTTGTTCCTTCCTCTGGCTTGTGTACTTCTTGCCAAACCAAAAATATGTTTACTTTGCATTTCAAAGTTAGCAAAACAAGCATAGGTTTCAAAAATAACACTTCAGTTTCGTTTACACATAAATATAACAAAGCTTTGCATTCAGACACGTTAAGCATGCTTTTCTAGGGCTTCTCGTTAGAAAACGTCATGAGTTTTAAATGTTTTATCATAAAAAATAACTTGCTGATCTTTTGAATCAGTAATGAATTGAATTATATGTGAACAGTTGAATGCCATGACTCAGATATTGGTGAATGACTCCGATGCATTGGTGGTTGAGTTTGCTGCTCCTGATACATGGTAGATATCTGAAAGACAAACAAAAAATAATTGTTAACAGTTCATTCAAATGGACGTAAAAAAGAAAGAAAAGTAAAACAACAACTTGCTTCTCCTTCTAAGCAGTTGATTTATCCAGTTTAGTCCACTGTGAGAGGAAATGCCACCATGTGTACTCTATGGTAGAAAAAAAATGCATGTAAAATCAAGTGATTGCAGAAAAGACTTATAATACATCATTGTCATGTAGATTGATTAAAGGCCTTCAGAGTCAACTGATGGCAAGATTCATTAGGAACAAAGAAAAAACTGCATGAACTTAAACAAATTAATGCAACAGTCTGGAACAATAGATACATTGACTTACTCTTGTATTATTTGAGCCTGTGCTCGATGTTGGTAATTTTCTTGACAGGATAGAACGGATCTACAGGCAGAATTAAATGAATTGTAAAATTTAAATCATGTCAACATCACTTAGAAATAACAGTTTGAAATTGTTGGGAATAAGCTTATTTGCTTTCTAATGATGTGCGTGAGCTTTAGAGGTAATGGTTGACATATTTTAAAACTTTAGACAGAGCCAGGCTAGCCACTATTGGTCTTCATGCTATGCTAAGCTGATTACCTCTTGCCTCTAAGCTCCATACTGAAGCCAAATTGTTAAAGTGAGAGTCCGCAGGAGTCCATATGGGTTGAAAATTAGCTACAATTGTATTTCATTAAAATGTTTAGGTACTTGTTCTTGACTTGAGTATCTACCTTTTCTGCTACATAATACTTATATCCTACTACAATCCTGGGGAAACGATTGTATTACTGTACTATTAACAATAGTACAACAATATTACAACAGTAAAAGAAAACAAATTAATTCTAATAATCTAATCATTGAATATGATATAATTCTCTCCCAGAAGCCAATATGTGCATATCTGAACATGTCAAACTATTTATTTGAAGCAAACTTACCTTGGAATTAAACAGTGTCCCGAACACTAAGATGAATAAACCCTGAGGAATGACAGATGACATACACATTTCTTTAGAATCGGAATGACGGAACATAAAAGGTTTTATAACACAAGAATACTGGTATGTAATTATTAAATTCCAACCTTGTATGTTAATGGTGGCAAATACCTGAAATGAATTGAAGAAGGCAAAGGCAATGTGGATTCCAGCACTTTCTGGTGATAACATGGTTCCAATTCCTAAACCCCAGGTCAGTCCGAATAAAGGAGTCAAAATGATCACACACCTTATAATGGTCACTAGTGTGTTCCTTTCATCTCTTTGGGCAGCGTCTCCCACACCTCGTCTTAGCATTTTGAACAACACCACGATTACGATTATAATGTTGATGGAAACTATAGTCAAGACAGGTATCACCATTGCCAGCAGGGCATGTGTCTCAAACCAGTTGAGCCAGCAAGTCTTGTCTTTCCTGATGTATCCTTTTCCTGGTGCTGTGACAGCAACAGTAATAACCGCTATAATCAGGGGGCATCCATAGCCTATTAGGAAGCCAATGCCCAGCATGGTTGACCTGGACATATGGGAGAAGACCATGACAGTCCGGTAGAAGAGCAGTAGGCCTGACACCAGCATCCAAAATAACAGAGCGAGGTAGAAAAAGTGCATAAAAAATGTTGCTGTGCTGCATGGTTCAAGTCGAACTTCATAGTTCTCCCCTGGGTTATTAAGGGCTTTCTCAGAAAGAGAGGCTCCGATGATGAAACAGATGTCAGCAATCAACAGAGACACGGCAGTGTTAATAATGGAAACGTGACGCATGAAGGCAGTGCTATTTCTGGTAATGTCTTTCCAAACGTATCCTTCAATTATTAGACATATAACTAAGCTTGCCATAGATATACCAACCCCAACATAAGTGATTATAGCCAATGCTTTTCTCAGGTTTTCAGGGATGCTGGTCGACATTAGCATTGAGAAGGAGGTGAGATGGTTGCAGTTGCAAGTTACTGTGTCGTCTATGTCCGAAATAAATAGACAGCCTTCATTATCCCAACCGCCCCGATTACCAAAAGGTTTAAAGTTCCAGAAGACGCATTGTGGCTCTACTGACAGCGCATTGTTCAGCTTTTTATAGCTCAGAGTAACATTCTGAACTGTGGTATTTACTCGGACTAGAATGACAGCACCGTTAATGGCATCATCACTGACGGTCTCATTGCTGTTGGCAGTATCAATGCTGGTTTTCCGCACCGGCAAAACATTGTTAAGGGTAGGAAAGGTCATGGTGGTGATGAAGACGTTAGTAACGTTGATGTATGGTATGTTTATGGTGACGGTGGAATTCACATCTGCTGTGAAGGAGTTGTCAAATATTGTTCTGTTTAACAGAATCCGTTTGGTTGCAAAGGAAACCGTCCCATCCAATCCACCACCGAGGGCCTCCAGTGCACCCAATAGATCTGAGCTTGAATTGTTGGTATCATTTTGATTTAGAAATGTCCAAGACTCTTTTGAATCCTCACCAATGATGACATCAACTGTTGAAAGTACACCCTGCAGATGAAGAGATGTTTCAATGTCAAAAAGTACACACATAACCTTTGAATAATAGGCTGCAGAGGGGAGGGTTTAACCTACCTCTATGACAGATGTACTGACTGTACCATTAAGCTCTGAAATGTGCCCTATGATGTCAACAATAGCGGATATGGTTGCAGATGAATTAACAATTTCAGCTTCTTCATTATTGACGGTCTCATTTAGTTCGTCCACAAACTCCTCCACGTTTGTTGAATCCAAATCCTAAAATAATGAAAGATTAAAAACACAAAAACATATTCATGACATGCAGAGATTTGTCTTACTGGCCACTAGACTTTGCTACAGAGAACAGATGTCCAACTTTTAAGCTACAAGAGTTAAGGTCGGGATAAAACAAATTGGTCGGTCTCAATGATGTCTTAGATATTTTAGACCCAACCCCGATCTGAGTCCTTTTATATTGGGGATCTGTGGTACTGGGTCCATCCAATATTTACTTGAATGTTAATTACATTTGTAACTGGACTACCAACTGTAGAGTAGTGCATCTGACACACCTTAGTATTCAAAAGTTTCTACATCCAAATACTGAAGGTCCTGGATTAAAATTGCTATACTCAAATAAAATGAAGTTTAACTGCGGAGTGTGTGGAGGAGAATGCCAGTCCTTGCTTCAGTAAAATTAGGTTTTCTAAACAGATTCTGATGCTTAGAAACACCACCGCTTTTGTCAATAAGGGACCACCACGATCAAGAAAATCAAGTTCATAGCGTCAATTAAACATTGACTCATACAATTTGGTCAGGACATCCACAACTGCAAGTCTGAGATTGTATATTACCTGCACATGATTACATAACAGAGACCTCACATGGCAAAAATAGTAGTGCAATAACTATGTTTCATATGAAATACCCAACCTAAATAAAACCAGGATTCAAGATAACACGGAATATTGAGCATGTGAAGGTACTGATTGACCGATTACATCATGATGATATCAGACACAACAGAACTTGAGTGAAGTTGAAGGGAAATATTTGGGAAATGACATAATTGATCCCTACCTCCGAAATGATTAACAACTCGTTGATTAGTGCTAGGACGCAGGTGTCCACCGAAAGTGTCCAAGTTGCTGACACACACTCGGCTGTCTTGTTCCCTTCTTGACCTTCCTCACATCCTATGGTTGATGAGTCGCCTTCTTGTCCAGTCCCATACAATTCATCATTACAAGCAACAACTTAATAAGAGTAAAATAATTTGTTAGTGTCAAACAAAATTATATCAGAAAACCAAAAACATCCAAAGAATATCAAAATCATATTATAGGTGTTGCTCTTACCTCCACTGAAAATGTTCAATACTGTTTTTTTTTCATAGGATGAATTGTCAACCTTACAAATAAACTCAATTCTCGATTGGCTGCAGTTCAATCTGTAATCATGCTGGATACAAATTTGTCCTTGTTGTTCGGTTTCGTCTGTGAACGTTTAACAGTGTTGTCAATAAGTACGAGTCCAGCGTTCCAATATGTGCAATTTTCAACGTCACCTGATACTTACCAGATTTTAATTCACCTGATTTTCCAAACCACTTGATGGTATAGAGTTTCTGCACACAACAGATAATGGGTTTGAATTCATCCTTACATTCAACGTTGCTGTTGTGCTTCATTCTTATAATGGGAGCTTCCTTGATCTGTGTTTGTACATCTCTTTTTTGGCTGAAGGATATTGTTTTATCCTCCAGAAAACATTCGTAAATTCCTGTAAGAAGAGAAACAAGTGTCAATTATTAAAATTATTATTATTCCCTACAGCTGTAACTAAACATTTTAATGCTGATATATTGACATTACTGTAAAATGTTGGGTGATAAGCCAACACTTTTTAATTTTTTTTACCCCTCAACTTGACCCAGGCAGCTAAAATAACGGTGTGGTACATTTTGTATATATATAGTATAAAAAAGGGTGTGCTTTATTTTCCACATTTTACAGTACTTTATTTGATAACTTGTGGCTAGTATGCTAGTTAAAAGAAAAAGAAAGATGTTGCACCTTTTTAAGTAGATGACCAATCAGTGTTGATGGTAAATATATATTGAAGCATTAGTGTGTGCTATATTGGCCCTGACCTCAAACATAATCTTTTCCTAAATCTAACAAAGTACGATTATTGACGAAACTTGACCAGATTTGTAGCAGAAAGGCAAACTTCTGCCATGTGTGCACTGCGATGCATAAAAGCCCCACTAAACTGCTGTTTGCGACACACCTCTGGTATATATATATATATATATATATATATATATATATATATATATATATATATATATATATATATATACCACAAAAGCATGACACTACAACCTTGTTCTGCTTTCAGCCACTAGAGGATGCTCTGTATTTGTCATCTAACTGTCGTGCCTTTAAGTTGTAGAAAGTCCTCTTTCTAAATATAGTACGTTATTTAGTATGAAATGGTTTACATTAAGTACAAAACACTCTATTGTATATTAACAGCTATTCTTAAAACATCACATTATAAATAGAAGGTTAGTTTAGGATTAACCTAATTGGAATTGGATCAATCAATATCAGATGGAGGAACAAATAACAGTGTAAATCTATTCAATCCAACCACAGAGTAGACTGCAGAAGGCCCAACATATTTAGAGCCCAAATACCCAATTTTGTTTCAATAATGAGCTAGGTTCATCTATGCAAATTATTAAACAAAGAGTATTTTGGGGGGAAATAGTATTTTCCCCTGACATGTAACACTGTGGTAACTTCAGATTACTATATATTTATTATTCATGTATTCATGTAATTCTTCTTTTGGGGCCAAACTATTATCTTTTAACTCTCTATCTGAATTATACTATTTAAATCATCACTGAAGGAAGAAAGAAAACAGTGTAATTATACAAATGTTATAGCAAAGCACAAATTCCCCATAGCTGTGCAGCTGCCAGTTACAGTCTTTATTTAGGCTTATTCAAACCAAGATGGTGACGACCAAAACGACAAACTCAAGGTCTCAAAACGATAGCTAACTAACTAATGGAAGCTAACTAACCAATGGGAGCTAACTAACCAATGGGAGCTAACTAACAAATGGGAACTAGAAAATGCATTTCCTGCTGAAAATGCGTTGGAATGTTGAAAGTTTGAAGCTGAAAAGTAAAAACTAAATTGCTGAAAAAGGTTTGAAAATAGCTGAAAATAGCTGAAATATTACATGAATAGTTGAAAAAGTCTGGAAATAGCTGAAATGAACAGGTGAAAATGAAATGATTAACTCAAAATAGCTGAAATATGAAATGAATAAGTGAAAATGTCTGGAAATAGCTGAAATATTAAATGAATAACTGAAAATAGCTGAAATATTAAATGAATAAATGAAAATAGCTGAAAATAACTTAAATATGAAATGAATAACTGAACAAGTCTGGAAATAGCTGAACATGTCTGAAATTAGCTGAACTTTTTTTTAAAAGTTGGACATAGCTTAAAATAGCTGCCAACATCTTAAATAGGCTGAACATAGCTTAAACATCTGAACATATGGATTTTTTTCTACAAAAGAATTTGTTAAACCCTGTCAAATAAAACATGATCAAATCACCAAAATAGTAGAATCAATAGAGAGGAAAGATAGAGCCGAACGCGCCGATATGTTTGTTATTTTTCTGGGTTAAATGAGACCTGAAAACTCTAATATTGGTTCTCTTCTAATATCTCTCCATATATAGACCCGCGCGCGCACGCTGCGACACGCACGCACAAACCGTTGGTCTGTGTGTCTTGCAATGTATGATAGACAAGAGCCTGTGTGTGTGTGTGTGTGTGTGTGTGTGTGTGTGTGTGTGTGTGTGTGTGTGTGTGTGTGTGTGTGTGTGTGTGTGTGTGTGTGTGTGTGTGTGTGTGTGTGTGTGTGTGTGAGTGTGTGTGAGATCCGCCACTGATTAGCCTAATGTGAAGCACCTGTGAGTGAGAGACAGACAGCTCTGAATCTGATGAAAGCAACCTGTCAGAACATTTGGATTTTAAAGAGAACTATAACTCTGACCCTAAAAACGTCCACATTAGGAGAAGCTCAAGGCTTGTGTGAACGTGTACATATCCTTAAATAGTTTTTAGGTTAAGAAATGAGGGTATAGTCGCAGTTTAGAAAATGCTCCTGTTTGCTTCAAAAAAGTTGAAAGGCGCTCAGAATTACAATGGAGATGACTGAGCAGAAAAGTGGACTTCCTCCCTCTTTATGGCTTCTCTCAAGAAATCTGGGAAACTGTTGGATTCCACAGTCACATCTCTACAACAAGCACAAGATTCCCTACTACTTTTTCAACAAAATATGTCTAAAGAGTAAGAATTGTGGCCGTAGTTCCGATATACAAATCTTTTTCCCGCTTGATCCTGACGCAGCGCTGCACTCTAGCAATGACGTCACCGCTCTAGACCTCCCCACACACACCCATTGTAAACGTCAGGAGAGCGGAAAAACACATCAAACTAAAATAATAACAATTAAATAACTATACAAGATATGAAAAGAAGATGAATTACAAAGTTATAGCTAACATCTGTGTCAACAGTTTAAACGTGGAATTGTGTCTTGCCGATATAGTAAGCTTTTAAAGTTGAACAAGTTGAAGCGGATTTGAAGATTTCTCTCATTGGATCCCATTCATTATTTATTCCTTAAAAAAAAAAAAAATTGAAAATTTGAAAAGATAAAACATATTTGAAAATATACAGTAATAGCTGAAGGCTATCTGAACATAAGAAAAAATTAATTGCTGAAATTGCTGAACATATGAAGATACTGGAAGCTTTTTAAATTTGAAGATTTTCTCCATAGGAACTGATGAATTTAAAATCACATAAAAGTATTTAAATATATGAAAATTTGAAACATTTGAAATATGAAAAGTCATTCCAATCTAATCCTGAAGAAGCTGATTTTTTTAATATTTGAATTGTTTAAATAGCTGAATATATGAAGGAGTTGAAAGGGGACGAAAAAGGTACGGAAGAAATAGAAGAATAATAATAATATTAAAAAGTTTAAATAAAGATTACAAGAACAAGAGTTGGACTGCTGAAGCATACTAACTAACTAACCAATGGGAGCTAACTAACCATTGGGAGCTAACTAACCAATGGGAGCTAGCTAACCATTGGGAGCTAACTAACCAATGGGAGCTAACTAACCAATGGGAGCTAGCTAACCAATGGGAGCTAACTAACCAATGGTAGTTAACTAACCAATGGGAGCCCTCGCTGTTGCCGATGTCAAAGCAGTCACCAAAACAACCCAGAGAACTTTCAGCCTGAGTGGAATCCCTTAAATGTTCCACTAGGTACGGAGTTGCATACTATTTTGTTAAGTCTTTAAAGATTTTAATAGTGACAAGGTCTGCTCATCTAACTATGGAAGGTTTTCGCAGCAGCATTAAGTAAAGGACCAACAGAAGTTTCCTGTGCTTTGGTTCCCAGCTGATGAGTGGAGGGACATAATGTGTTTCAAAGCACTGTTGGACAGAAGTTATCACGCAGTGCATTCTGGTACATGAAGCCATTGTACCGCAAGCGAGAAAACTGGCAAATGTATTGCTTCGATTCACAAAATTCACCATGAACACCAGGCACACAGGTATCAAGTATATCCTCAAACAAACAGAATATAATTTCTCTCTACATTTATAATCAGAAAATTAATAATAATTCATAATTAATAATCAGAAAAAAGTAATTTTACTCTAACACAGGAAAAGACCATTTTTAGACATTTTCCAATAAAATCCATAAACTATAATATAACTGATCTCAGTTCAGATAGTTCTGAAATGTAGAACCCAGCATCAAATGGTATATAATTAAGTAACTACTGCTTTATACCAATTTCAGAGTTATTTCATGGTTATTGACTTCTTATTAGTTAACGTATATAATCAGCGAGCTTAGACTTACCAGTATCACGATAGAAGACTTGGTTAATTGTAAGGGTAGAGGTCTCACCAGAAGTAGATATGTTAATCCTTTTACTTATTTCTATTTTTTTTTTTTTAAATTTCCAAAAAGCTAATATGTTTCCCAGATTCAGATTGTCAGAAATCGTACAAGTCATTATCATGGGTTGGCCAGTGTAAGTCATGGGGTTTCGTAAGCTGATAGGAGTTTGACCTTTGGAAACAGTAAAAGATAGCAGTTTAGAACAGAATCAAGTTTGACAAAAATGTTTTACCATGCAGCTTTTTTTTTTAACTTACTTTCGATCAATGCAGTAATTGAGCCAATAACAGGAGCAATAGGCTCTATTGATCCTGAAAGTTTGTTATTTGCTTTGGCCACTTCGTCCGAAATAATCGTTGTTGTCTGAAGAATAAAATCTGCAATGATGCTTCCGTTTCTGTAAGAACAAAGACAAGTTAACGCTGTTGTGTAAAACGTGTTTTGCTTCTATACACTTTTGACAGAATTTAACATGTACCTGAATCCGATCACATAAACATTGAAATACCCCTCGATCGATTTATTATACTCGTCCTTTAACTGTGGGAGAGATGTGGTTAATAATATCAATATCGGAACGTAAAGAACTGATAATGCAAAGACAAATTGGATATGGCGTTATTAATGCACTTACCACTTTATTAATCTCTGATTCAAGGTTCTTGTAGTCTTCACTTGATGAATTATTAAAATTTTTATGGTATTGCTTATTTAATTCGACTGACATTAACATATTGAATCCTGTTTTTTTAAAAGACATGAAATACATGAGTTAACCCATGGATACACTTTTTCGTTGTGATTCAAAGAAAGGATGAATACCAGTACAAATAAATCCGGTATACAGGAAACAAACAAAAAAAGAGAGGAAAAGAGGAAACGATAAATGATTCAAGTCTGGATGAATTTTTTCTTCTCTACTTAAAGAATTAATTTTCCAAAACTTACTCATTGCAGTAGTTGTTGATATTGTGGTTACTTCTGTTGTGGGATCTGAAAAGAGGATTTAATAAGCAAATATATTTAACTGAAAAGTCGAATCCCTGAAGTAAAAATGCATTACAGAATGTATTTCAACAAATGTCCCTCAGAGATGAGTTATCCTATCTATTCTTTCTAAAGACCTACTTGTAGCAGTAGTTGTTGGTGTGACAGTTGGCGTTGAATCTGAAAAACAAAAGACATGGCATAACAATAAGTTTATACTGACAATACAATTATTCAAGTCTGGATTTTTTTATTTCTATGCTTAAACAATTGTATTTCCAACACTTACTTATTGGAGGAGTTGTTGATATTTTGGTTACTGATGTTGTGCTATCTGAAAAGAGGATTTTAATAAGCAAGTATTTTTAACTGAAAAGTGGAATTCTTGAAGTGAAAATACTAGATTATTCAATTCTTCTTGGTATTGCCTATTTAATTCGACTGACATTAACATATTGAATCATGTTTTTTTAAAAGACATGAAATACATGAGTTAACCCATGGATACATTTTTTCGTTGTGATTCAAAGAAACGGATGATTACCAGTACGAATAAATCTAGTATACAGGAAACAAACAAAAAAGAAGAGGAAAAGAGGAAACGATAAATGATTCTTTGAGGTGAAAATGCATTACACAATGTATTTCATCAAATATCCCTCAGAAATTAGTTATCCTATCTATTCTTTCTAAAGACCTACTTGTAGCAGTAGTTGTTGGTGTAACAGTTGGCGTTGAATCTGCAAAACAAAAGACATGGCATATCAATTTGTTTATTCTGATGATACAAATTATTTAAGTCTGGATTTTTTATTTCTATGCTGAAACAAGTATTTTTCCAACACTTACTTATTGGAGTAGTTGTTGATATTGTGGGTGTTGTAGTGTTCATAGTAGGTGTAGCTGAAAAGAACAATTTTATAACATAATTTGTATTAAAATCGATGACAGAAAAATGGAAAACAAATACATTTTACAGTTGAATGTTTTCGAATTGTTAGATGGTAAAATTAAGAATACATTCCATTTGTTGTAGCAGCTGTTAAATCAGAAGAGACCGGTTTAACATTAATTGTCAGAAAAGTGCTACCTAAACCTTTTTTTGGAAATAATGTTTGTGTTTGTCATAAGTTGAATACTGTCTTCTCAGTCTTACTTGCTGGTGATGTAGTTGTTGTCATAGGGCACACTGTCAAGTCTGAAAGCAAGAAGAGAGAGACAGAGACAGAGACAGAGAGAGGGGAGACACTGCTGAATAGATACACATATAGAGTAATATAGAGGTTGATTTGGACTTCTCTACCGTGCCTCTTCCTCAGTATGACTTTGTCTGTTTGGACTTCTCTACCTTGCCTCTTCCTCAGTACAACCCTGTCTGTTTGGACTTCTACACCTTGCCTCTTCCTCAGTATGACTTTGTCTGTTTGGACTTCTCTACCGTGCCTCTTTCTCAGTACGACTTTGTCTGTTTGGACTTATCTACCTTGCCTCTGCCCCCTTGTATTGTGTCTGGGTCCTTTTCATTACTTGTTGAACTAGGAGGGTATTCCTGGCATCCCTCTCTCCAGCAACACTTTAGAGCTCTTCCTCGGCTCAGCTCCTTCTTCTCTACAACAGTCCGGTATCACTCATGTAATACTACTGAAACTGTCCAAACCACCTGGACATCCCACGCTCCATTGCAACCAACTTCCATGTGACACTGAAGACGCTGGCCCGCCAAGACAGTTCAAGCCTTCAGTTTCTTTGGTCAAAACTCATCCACCACCATTGTGCTGCTGTTGAGGAGCTTTTTTAACCAAACAGTTTTAACTTGGGAGGAATTGGTTGGTGGACACTATGCTTCTGTCATGACTCAGCTTTGGGACCACGTTATCAGCTACAACACCTGTATGAGTGCTGTGCAGTGTGCTCCCGACTGATACCCAAATCACTTTTAAAAACATCGGTATTGGTACTGGAATTTGAGCTGGCTTGAAAGCAATAATGACTACAGACTAACTTACTGAGCTGATCAGGAGGCTGGCAGTATTGTCCATCGGGAGGAATGGTATTGATGCATCCACATGTGTCCTCAGTGATGTTGTCACAGGATGTGTACATGACACACTGATCACATGGCCAACGATACTGGTCTTCACATCTGCACTGGTAACCACCACTGATCGCAGAGCAAACTGGAGACAATCATATCCATTGTGTAAAACATGGAAAGGTTGAAAACGTTTCAAAGACATACATTTTTATAAAGCATTACAAACCTGTATTATATGTGCAGTGCTAGTAAACAAAGTTTAGTCTTTGGTGTTATCTTTAAGATCGGTGTCACCTTCACAAGAGCATCTAAAGCTGCTGAACAGCTATGTGTGTTCATTACGTCACCTGACTTCATGGATTGGTACGACCTGACTGCAAAGTCAGGTGGTAAAGTGCAAGACACAGTATCAGTCTGGGGTAAGGTTGGTACATTCTAAAGAGACATTTTTCTTCTTCTTCTTTTTACTGCCACGTAAAACATTTTGGTAGTCAGATTCTTCATCTGATGATGTCTTTGAAGTTTGTGATTTGCTTTGGGTGTATTTTAAAGTTAGGGCTAACTTTGTTAAATCAATTCCACACTAAAGTAGATCAACCCACTGTGAATTAATACAAATAAGTTTTAACCATATTATAGACCTTTAGAAATGATGATTGCCAAATTTATAACTAGGAATACATTCACAAATAAAATATGACAAAATAAATGCAGTCATTTGCTCTGTGATAAGACCTTAGACGGTGGAAACTATTTGTATCCTGAATAACTTAAAGGTGCAGTGTGCAATATGTAGGATTGCGTTACCATTTGAAGTGCGTTAAACTTACCTGTAGTTATATTTAAGTCAGAGACTTGAACATTGTCATTGATGTTGATTGGGTAACTTATTTCTCTCACAAGATCTATGTCAGTATCATCTGTGGTGTTCAGCTCAATAGAAATCACGTATTCATAGACGACTGTCGAAGCTGCAGAGACCCAAAAAAAAGTATTACGTTTCATTAATAGATTTAACTGAAAAGTGGAATCCTTGATGTGAAAATACATTGCAGAAAGTATTGAGAAGATCAGGCACATCTTGTTGCAAAAAGATGCAGAAAACTGGTTCACCCGTTTGTTACTTTTAGACTAGATTACTGTAATTCACTTAAATCCCTCCACATAATCCTGAATGCTGCAGCTTGTGTCCTCAATAAAACCAAGAAAAGAGAACACATTACTCTTGCATTAGCTGCTCTGCACTGGCTCCCTGTAAAATCAAGAATCACTTTTTTTGCTCTAATAAATCTCTTAGAAAAAAGATCACATTACTCCTGTATTAGCTGCTATGCTGGGTTGCCGGCCCTCCGCTGCGCGTCAGGCCTAACAACACCCTTGAACACATACTTTATTGACGTTACAGTACTGCCTCTCGTCCCTTATTGCTTAATTAAGGAGCTTGTAGTACCATATTGCTCCACTAGAGAGCTGCGTTCACTACATTTGGGTCTACTTGTAGTTCCACCAAGAGTCTTAAAATGTAAAATGGGAGCCAGAGCCTTTAGTAATCAAGCTCCTCTTTTATGGAACCAGCTTCCATCATCAGTCCTGGAGGCAGACACAGTCACCTCATTTAAGAGTAGACTTAAAACTTTCCTCTTTGACATCTTTTTGACATCTCATAGGACCTGCCTGTGATGCCTCCTGCCATGACCCTGCTGATGTGCTATTTCTATGCTTAAACAATTGTTTTTCAAACACTCGTTGCAGTAGTTTCAACTTTCAAACAGGAATGAGTTATCCTATAATTTCTAAATACCTACGTGTAACATTAGTTGTTCGTGTAACAGTTGGCGTTGAATCTGCAAAACAAAAGACATGGCATATCAATGTGTTTATACTGACAATACAATTATTGAAGTCAAGATTTTTATTTCTATGCTTAAACAATTGTTTTTCCAACACTTACTTATTGGAGTAGTTGTTGATATTGTGGTTACTGCTGTTGTGGTATCTGAAAAGAGGATTTGAATAAGCAAGTATATTTAACTGAAAAGTGGAATTCTTGAAGTGAAAATACCAGATTATTCAATTCTTCTTGGTATTGCTTATTTAATTCGACTGGAATTAAGATATTAAATCCTGTTCATTTAAAAGCCATGAAATACATGAGTTAACCCATGTTGTGATTCAAAGAAATGGATGAATACCAGTACAAATAAATCTGGTATACAGGAAACAAAAAAAGAGAGGAAAAGAAGAAATGATAAATGATTCAAGTCTGGATGATTTTTTCTTCTATACTTAAACAATTATTCTTCCAAAACTTACTCATTGTAGTTTCAGATATTGTGGTTACTTCTGTTGTGGGATCTGAAAAGAGGATTTAATAAGCAAATATATTTAACTGAAAAGTCGAATCCCTGAAGTGAATATGCATTAAAGCAGGGGTGTCAAACTCAACTGTGCCACTGCCCTGCTGGGACTCCGCCCACTCCTCCACTTGGGAGGTCTCCAAACTCTCCATCGTGGAATATGCCTAAATATGAACTATTGATAAACTCTGTCAGATTCCTTGAATGTATTTTAACTCTAAATATGTCCTTCTGTACACATTACATCTATTGCATCTGTCCATCCTGGAGAGGGATCCTCCTCTGTTGCTCTCCTGAAGGTTTCTTCCCTTTTTTTCCCCCTGAAGGGTTATTTGGGAGTTTTTCCTGGTCCGATGTGAGGTTTTGGGTCAGGGATGTCTATGTGTACAGATTGTAAAGCACTCTGAGACAAATTTGTAATTTGTGAAACTGGGCTATACAAATAAACTGAATTGAATTGAATTGAAATTGAATTTTCACCGAGGGCCACATCCGCCTCATGGCCGCACTCAAAGGGCCGGTTGTCGCTAACACGGTATAATTCTAACTACTCCAGAACATATTGTTAAATAACTATCTTTGCATTTAGGTGTACTTATATACATGTATAACTATATATGCAAATGTATTTAATATTATAAAATAAATCTATTTAATTTCATTATATTTATTATAACCCACATTACTTTATCAAAGATCAAACAAACATTATTACATTCACTTTGTTAAAAGCTTTGTCACAGTTAGGTGGTTCTCTACTGGTCTGGGGCAATGGTTCTCCACTGGTCTGGGGCAGTGGTTCTCTACTGGTCTGGCTTTGGGACGCACTATCACCCCTGAAAGACAAGCTGAGACCTAAATCGAGGGACATTTTTAACTTCTCAAATGTATTTAATGAAAAGATGGTGCAGTTTGAACCTGAGAGTTCAAAATATCACAGTATGCACAACAACACTAGTTAGTAATATTCCCTTTTACAGTCAATTATGAACCAACAAGTGAACCTTAAGGACACAAGGTGATACAACATGCATTACTACTCAGTAACTTCAGACTTTAAACAATTAATACTAAACAGTGCTTTCATGCAAAACATTAAATACAAAAGTCTGGTTTTAAAAAGCCTCAAAATATGTCATTCATGGCTCACTCACTGAACCTATGACACATAAAGCTGCTCTACACGTCAGTCTTGAGGAGCAGCTTGTATACACAAACTCTAAATAAATGAAACAAGGGTAATTAAAAAAGATTCACATATTCAACATTAACTTTTCTCCTGACTATATTATAAATACTGACCAACATGAAGCAGCACTCACTTTAACCACTGACCACTGACATCGACCTGATGGAGGAATTCATAATGGGGGAACTGGGAATGTTTGTTAATACAAAGTCAATGTGGGCACGCACACACGCACGCGCGCGCGTCTGGATGTCCGCCGGGCGCGTGAATGACAGAAGGCGAGCAATGCGCCTCATTCGGGCTGATTTTTTTTAACTCGGGCGGTAAAAGTAGGTGAGACTGTTGAAACGCTCCGCGTGACGTCACTGACGTCATACCGTTGAATCAGAACCTACGGAGGATGTTGATCGTCTGGAAGCGGCCGTCATCCAGACGCAGCTCCAGGAGAAGCTGCGTGCGGCTACAGATAATATAATATGTAATATTAATATTATCAACCCAGACTCGAGGGCTTGATGGTCCGACGTGTGTGGGACTTCCTCATCGGAACAAAGAGTGTGTATTTCTTCCGTGGTGGACGGTGGTAACGAACTGTTATGCCACGATAAGCCACGCCCCCTCTCTGGCGCTTCAAGCGCGAGTGAAGAAAACCTGACAAACAGTCCGGTGAGGGAACTCACGCGAGTACATTTAGTAAAGCAACGCAAGAGTTCGCCTCTCCTCTGATGTGAACGCAGCCTAAGGAGAGTGAACAGAAGGCACTCCACTGCAAAAAAAAAGACCTTCAAAATAAAAGCACACATTTTTTTTTAGCCCTTTTTTAAGAAAATGCATCATATTTATTTCATGCCGTCGCGGGCCACATAAAATGACGTGGCGGGCCACATCTGGCCCGCGGGCCATGAGTTTGACACATTCATTAAAGGATGTATTTCAACAAATGTCCCTCAGAAAGGAGTTATCCTATCTATTCTTTCTAAATACCTACTTGTAGCAGTAGTTGTTGGTGTAACAGTTGGCGTTGAATCTGCAAAACAGAAGACATGGAATAACAATGTGTTCATTCTGACGATACAATTAATTCAAGTCTGGATTTTTTATTTCTATGCTTAAACAAGTATTACAACACTTACATATTGGAGTAGTTGTTGATATTGTGGTTACTGCAGTTGTGGTATCTGAAAAGAGGATTTATACAAGTATATTTAACTGAAAAGTGGAATCTCTGAAGTGAACATGCATTACAGAAAGTATTTCAATATACAGGGATAAACATTTCTCAATACCCACTGGTATAGATAACTGTTGCTTGTGATGTCTCTGTTCAGAGACATTACATAACAGTGTGTTACTGCTGACAGTATCAGTCAACAGTAGTCTAGCCCTAATCAGTTCTGTACTGGGATTAATAGGATTACGGTGGTCTTTACAGTCTTACTTGTTGGTGATGGAGAGGTTGTTGGAGCAGGACAGAGGGTGAAGTCTGTCAGGGACGACAAAGAGAAACGTTTGAAGTACTGCAAAACCACACCGCAGTTTTACTATGGGCAATAAACAAGTGTTTTCTCCTCATACACTACCTCAAAAGAGATGGCTAAAATACAAACTTCACCAAATTAACACACACTAAATTAAAGTACCTTTTTACTGTCGTTAAAACTGGGATCAGAGTGCAATCGTATTACTCACTTTGATGATGTACTGATTGGCAGTACTGTCCATCATTGGGGAAGGCTGTAATGCACCCACAGGTGCCGGTTGTATCACCATCACATGTCCCATAGGTGGCACATGTGTCACAAGGCCAAAGGTGGTCATCCTCACATTGGCATTGAATCTCAGTGTCATTTTGACTGCAAACTAAAAGCAACAACAACAAAAACACAGTAGTTTCTCTTATAAAAAGGTCAAACAGTTTCAGATAATTATAGCATCTGTGTGTTCTGACCTGTGGTGATATTAGCCTCTGTGATGTTTAATTGGGTGCTGATTTGGATGGGGAAAGGTGTATTGTTCAGAGTGTTCCTCAGTTTATCTGCGTCCGGGGTTATGACCTCAATGAAGATCTTGTATTCATAAAGAATCGGAGGTACTGTCGGAAGAGAGAATGTAATTAGAAGCTATTTTCATTGTTCTTATCTTTGTTCCAAATCGAGGTCATGCAATGACACCCGAGCTAGCAACTGAGATGCAGCTGAAAGCCCTGAACCATCCTCTTTTTTGACTTTTGTAAAAAAAAAAAATGTTTTTAATAAGCTCCTTTGCACTTTCAGCCACGCTCACACTTGTTAAGATTCCTCCATGTGCGCAGTCTTAAGTTAGGGTTTTTTGTAATATGTACTTCAACAAAGAGAAAAATATTAAACTGACATGAAAAAAAAAGCTGAAATGAAAAAGAACACATTTACTGAAAAGCCTTACATGAAGCACAAAGTAACCTTTAAAATCACCTGTCTTTGGCTGACAGTACTGCCCATTGGTGGGAATACTGTTGATGCATTGGCATGTGTCCCTAAGGATCCATTCCTCAAGGATCGAGTCACAGGCTCCGTATGTGTTACAGCTCGTATTGGACCAAGCATACTGCTCCTCACACCTGCATTGGAAGTTTTTTCCGTTCTGGGAACACACTAAAAAAAAGAAATGACTCAAGTAAAAACTAAAGAGCTAGAGGTAAGTACAAGTTTTAAAATACATGGAGCAGTTTCACACGTTTCCCCCTCAGCTGAACTACGAGCAACATGAGACCAACTTTTCCATCAATCATTCATAGCCCTACTATGTTTGGTCCCAGCAGACTGCAGGATTTGATATTGTTGAACTTTGACTTGAATGTGTGTGTGTGTGTGTGTGGTCACAAGTCTTGATATTTTCCTGTTTCGTTTTTTGTTGCCTGTTCCCACCAAAATTAGTGCTTATTTTTCTTCATTCGGGAAAAACACGGCAAAACAGTCGATAAGACTCCTTTTCACGTCAAGAAAGGACTGGAAGAGCAACAGTAAATGTAGAACGCAGCATCCGTACAGTACGATGCCCTTCCAGCTAAACGGTTTCTAATCTTTTTGCCCAATCGCGTTTATGAGGAAACGCGCATTCTTTCTCCTGAATGACTTTGTTATGTTCAAGCAACCAAAGCACTTGGTTAGGTTCAGTGAAACATCATGCATCCAATGTGTTGTAACTCTGTTATGCTGTTCATTCTGAACACATGACATCTATTGTACTTCTGTCCATCCTGATTGAGGGATCGTCCTCGGTTGCTCTCCCAAAGGTTTTTCCCCCTATTCTTCCTCTTAAAGGTTTTTTGGGTCCCATGATACAGGTTGTCATATGCGTACAGATTGTAAAATGTGCACGTTTTTTATTGTGGGCTATACTAAATTCATTTACTTGAATGGTTAAATAATGTGTTTTTATGTGGTTTAACATTGACTCACAGTGTTGGTATTTAGTTTTTTCCTAGTAAATAAATAACCAGTCCTAAATTGTAACAAGGAAGGAGGAAGCTCCATTGTCACCTGTGGTGACGTCGATGTGTGTGACGATGGTGGGACCCAAGGCCAGAGTGAAGGTGCCATTGCCCAGGAGGAGCTTAAGGTATTTCAGTGTCTCAAAGTCGGTAAAATTCAGCTCCACGTCCACCTCGTACTCGTACTCAATTGGAAGTGGCAACGCTGTAGAAAACAAATGAAAACCTTCAAATGGACCTTCAAATATCACACTGAATGTTTGTGCAATCAGAGTTTTATTCATCAAAGTGTGACTTTCAAAAGCAAATATCCATCTGGCATTTATTAAATCAACAGAGAGGGACATGTTCAATGTGAATAGGGCTGACATTCTTTGAAAGTGACGCATTTCAAAATTGCTGTCTGCTTACCCAACAGGAACCTTGCTGTAGTTCAATGGAGGGGCTGGGGGGGGGGTAATCGGTGAGTAATCATGTCTGTTTCCCGACAGTAGTGAAAGCAGTTGGGTCAGTGTTATGTAAAACCTCTAGATTTAAACTATATTTGTATGTTGTATAATTTTCAGGAATTCACTTATCCTGTTTTTTAACATCCTGTGAATGTCTAAATGGTATATTTTTTAACCTGCATTAAAAAAAAGAAATATTACCATAGAGGGGCAGCATAAACAAGCCATAAGCAGATTACTAAAACATTAGCTTCATATCAATTTTATAAAATGAAACGCATTAAAGGTGACTTGAAATGACAAGCAATCCAATCACCTGGATGTAGCTTCATATGCACGGACAAACATTAGAGTTATATTCATGAACTTTCTCATCTCATGATAAGTTATAAAACAAGTGTCATTCCCAATATTGATATCTTATTCAGTCATATACATGAATGGCACTCACAATCCCGTTTGTCCCTGATTAAAAAGTGCTCTTCTTCTTCGGATGGGACCTGAGGAGCAGATCACAAGTTCAGAGTTTGGTCGTGTTATTAATCAAAACCTCGGATCCCATATTTTCCATTTAGCAGTGAACCTACCGGAGAGACGTAACCTGAGAGCTTCCCTGTTTCCAAAACAATAGTGGTCAGCAGAAGGGCAATGATGATCAGGCCATTCTTAGGTATTGCCATTCCTTCCAAGAAAGTGTGGGAAGGACAAAAAGAACGATACGTTACATCACCATGTAGCTCATTCTCTCACAGCTTATTGTTTGTTTTGATCAACAGTCACAGAGTTATGAATCTACATGGCACAAACACAAATAAAAGTCCAGGAAACTCCTAATCACTTGAGGGTTTAATGGTGAGATTGAGAAGACGTCAGCTGTCACCGCTGTCTGTCATTCCTTCTGTTAACATATTTTCATATTACTGTTATTAAGGGATCATAAGTTTCAGGTTCCCCTCCAGACACGATTGACGTCATTATTTCTTTGCCAGAAGTGCCATCGTGGGCGGGTACTTCAAAGTGTTGCAACGTCACTTACGGGAATCCCAGTCAATGACAATTAACTGCATGGGTGTTGTCATTTATTGCTTTGTTTTTTGACTTGAGCACAATGCACATTAGGCGTGTTGTGGTTGGCTTCTTAAGGCATTAGCTCCACCTTCCTTTATCCTGTGTTTAATGCGGCGCCGGCTATCAGGGAGCTGCTGATCAATCGGCATGTTTTGGAAAACACAGGAGCAAGACAATTAAAAAGTAATGTCAGTAAGACATTACTTTTTTAAGTAAAAATTTAAAAGTAATGTCAGTAAGACTTCCTGGGATACCTATATATATACCTTAAATGCTTTTGAATCTGCTTATAGTCCTCTATTTTTGTAGTAATGCAGTGTAGTAGGGTTACTACAACAATAATCTTAATTTAGAAAAAAGAAATTCTCAATGACTGATAAGGTCAAGTATACAAATACTTCATAACTGATGCTTGCTCAGTGACACAAGTGTGTTCTGTGTGTGTTCTGCAAGGATCATATAGTATATCATAATTTCCATCATTGTAATGCATAACAATCTATTTTATCATTCATTAGAATTATCCCGTGAACGTTTCTTTTCTATTTCTTGAGAGTTTTTCCTGATTCGATGTGGGGTCCTGGGACAGGGATGTCGTATGTGTACATATTGTAAAGCCCACTGAGGCAAATTTGTCATTTGGGATATTGGGATATACATTTTTTTTACTGAATTGCATTGAATTGAATCTCAAAATGCATGATAATGTGATTAGAAGTGTCCATTATGAAGTGAACACAATATATTTAATTCCACAACGTCAAAGAGCTTGAAGTGGCTTTATGTTTCTTGGTATTTGGGCAAAACCAAGAAGCAGGTGACCCCTGAACCTGCGTGTGTTGTCCAGCGTGACACAAACATATCAGATGTATTTTCATTATCAAAATACAATAAATACAAACCTTGCATTATGTATTGTCCACCTCAAGTTGACCTTAACTGCACTGGGCAGAAACGCATCCACATGTCTGTGGCTCACCGAGATCTGCTGTGGCTGGATGGCACATCACCGGGAGATGTATCATTTTTAGGATGCCACAATGGTGATCTGTTCATAATTGGATGTGATTGAGACATGCAGATATTTAGATAAAATAATACAAACAATTTAATTGTGTGTGTATTTTCCATGACACGCACATTTAAAGGGACAATATACTTCTTCTTTTTGTATTAACTTGTCATTATGAAGTTAATGTTCATTGGACAATGTAATGGCTGTGGAATAATGACAACAATGGCTTTCAGATTGGTTCCCTGCTAACCGAAACAAAATATTTGTTTTCCCCGGGACAGACAAACGCAAGGGCAGGAAGTGAAGCGAACGAAGGACACGAGAGACTTCAAAATAAATCAAGCAACCAAAGCCAAAATCCAAGACCGTGACAAAATTAAGGCCTACACGTTCCACTGTATTTTTTTGTTTCCTTTTCATCAGTTTGATATTGTTACAAGTCAACAGGTGAAATAACAACACAGTGTTGATAATTGTTCTATAATTTCCTAAATAAAACAAAATATAGTTTTTGTAGATATAACATGACTATATGTAGAACTTTAAAAGCTGTAATATCAAATAGCTTTTGCGACACAAAAGAAATGTGGCTTTTTGGATAGTAAGGGTTGCCAACCCCCCTGGTCTAGACAATTAATTATAAGATAATAATAATATCATGTATTGATATATTTCTTGCTTTTTGACCGATTGGGCTAAATAAGTTGTAAATCCTTGGCTTTCCTTGTAGGAGTCTATGAGGAAAAGGGAAAACAATCCGGTCGTCAAAGGTGGGAAAATGGTATTTTGCCACTTTAAAGTCCTTGTTTGGGCCAAATGAATGCTGAATGCTGAATCATGACACAAAGACACGGTGTGTTGATAGAGGTGACAGTGACATGACATTATGAGCGCGAGGGAACATCGGTTTGCTCTCAGGTGACAACAGCTCCTTTCTTTACTGAACAAATGAGCTATTGTCCCATGATTTTAAAAGTCTGTGAATTAAGGGTCAATGTAACATTTACCAATCTGATCAGAACAAAACAAAATGCAGTAAAAAGATGCCATGGTTTTATGATGAAAGTTGTCCCTCGGCTGAAATGGCAGATGCTCTGGCTGCAAGTGTTTTCGCTCACTTCTCATCACTACTGGCTTTATGATAGACCCCTGAAGAGTGAACTCAATAGAGAGCAGGAGATTAAGAGTTCTCACCCTTTTTTTTATCATTTTTTAGTGATGTGTAGCAAGTATTGGTGACTTTAACTTTCCACTTTTCCACCCGAGAACTCTGATCTCAGAGTATGGAAATGGTCCTCAAAGACTAGGGCATACCAATATCTAGTCTCTAATCTGTCTGACACAATTAACTCATCGCCGTTGTAGTGATAGTCTCGTTATTCTGCGACACTGTTGTTGTAATAATTACACTTTCACAGATAACAAAAGACTAGGTACTTTAAATACTTATATTATCAAAATGGCACCTTTATTTCTGCTAAATAAAAAATGTGTCAAATCTATGAAAATAACTGCACAGCTATAAATAAATAATATTCATATATACAAATACATAAAATGTATTTATACAAATAAAAAATACGAATCCTCTGAAATGTAACATGTCAAAGTATATTCCAGCTTTCAGAAAAACATGTTGACAGCAACACGAAACAAACAATACTGAATAACTTTCCATGAAACACAATGAATACTGTGCAGCATAGGAAACTGTTTCACTATAAACAGTCACTTAACACACACACACACATTTTCAAAGCTACAGTTTGTTGAAAAAAGCCTCTTCAATAAAGTCCCAACACATTGTTCACAGACATGTAAATATAGCTCCTTACCATCCTCTCCCGTGCGCTTGTCTGTTCGTATCCACGCCTGCGTTCAGGCAACACGCGCTAGCACAGAAACCTGCAGTGGAGTGTGGAGGTTGTCACCGGGCAAGAGGAACTATGGGAAACATGCTGCGCAGCTCACTTCCTGAAATATAGTAAGGGACACTTAGTAGCTCAACAGGTTTAATTCCCTCCTTGCCTGATTTATCTATTCCATATGTCTACCTTTGTGTATGTGTGATGAAGTAGAAGATAGATAAGTTATGATAATGGATCTTTTTTTTCTTACCTAAAAAGATAATGAGAACACATTTTTTTAAAGTGGCATGAGCAGGAAGTTGAAAAGACAGTTAGAGGGAAAGTTTAGAACACACAGCACCAAGATACAGATAATGACTCAGTAAAGCCATTGTGTCAGTTGCAGTTGATACACAGGCAAATCTGTGTATTCTGTTCTTATCAATCAACAGAGGGTACAAAGTTGAGTCGTGTCTAGGACGGATTCAGGTGTCTAGCAAAGCATTTCCGGTGAACAGTAATTACTTAGGTTGCCGGGAAACACACAAAGGCGATACTTAACCCAACCTCTAATGCCAGCAGAGGACACGCTACACAAATATCAACACAAGTCAAACAATCTGATCAAAAGTATGTGCAGTCCGTGGAAAAGCCTGTCTGGAGACTGAAACTATAGATGCTTGATGATAAGAAGATGTGTGAACTGGATGAATGGAACAGTGTTATGTGTTCCTCATTGTTAGTCTGCAGTTCATTGGAACTTCTGTAATAGTTTTCCTATTATCATCACTGTCAGACGTTGGTGCATCTTATTTTGCATTTATTTAATGTGACACATAAAAAATTTTGTGCTAGAGACATAAAATATTTTGTGCCAGAGACATGTATATTTTGCTTTCCATTGTAGGGATTCTGAGGTTGATTAACGTGGACAGGTAAAACGGCTTCTCCTACCACAGCTATGCCGATGACACCCAACTGATCTTCTCGTTCCCACCGTCCGAAACACAGGTGGCGGCGCGAATCTCTGCCTGCCTGACTGACATCTCTCAGTGGATGTCTGCACACCACCTGAAGATCAACCCTGACAAGACCGAGCTCCTGTTCCTACCAGGGAAAGGTTCCCCCACTCACGATCTGACCACCACCTTCAACAGCTCCGTGTTGGCCCCTACCCTGACTGCCAGGAGCCTCGGGGTGATGCTAGACAGTCAACTCTCCCTGACGGCCAACATCGCTGCGACATCGCGTTCCTGTAGGTACATGCTGCACAACATCTGGAGAATACGACCTCTTCTTACCCAGAAGGCGGCGCAGGTTCTGGTCCAGGCCCTGGTCATTTCGCGCCTCGACTACTGCAACTCCCTTCTGGCTGGTCTACCTGCTAAGGCCATCCGGCCTCTGCAGCTCATCCAGAATGCAGCAGCTCGACTGGTCTTCAGCCTCCCGAAATTCACCCACACCACTCCGCTCCTCCGCTCTCTTCACTGGCTACGGTGGCGGCCGCATCCGCTTCAAAACATTGGTTCTGGCGTACCATGCTCTGAACGGATCGGGCCCGTCTACATCCGGGATGTGGTCACACCGCACACCCCGGCACGTTAAGCTCCGCCGGCAACAGCCAACCGACTTGTGACTCCGTCACCTCGAGCTAATCACTCGAAATCCAGACTGTTTGCTGTCCTGGCTCCTCAGTGGTGGAACCAGCTCCCCACTGACATCAGGACAGCAGAAAGTCTCTACATCTTCCGCCGAAAACTGAAAACGCACCTTTTCCGACTATATCTGGATTAATCACAGACTTGCACTTTGGTAGCACTTGAATGGCTCTTATTATGGTAATTTTGTGGATAAAAGCGTCTGCTAAATGACATGTAATGTAATGTAAAAAACAAACATGGGACTTTTGGTCGGAAGACAAACATTTGTGTCCCGCGTGCAATCAACATTTTATTTTTACTGACGATGTGACGCTATGCCGTGAGTTTTTACACAAACCTGCTCAATCAGTTCCTGTTGTTCCGACTCAGAACTGGTTTTGGATAGCCAACCCTTGTTTGTGTGTTGTTTTACAGTACAAGATATGTAGGGCAGAACCAGGAAGTGACTAGGAATTACTTTTATTAGGAAGGGTTTTAGAGGTACAGCCTTTAAGGATTTTTTTATTGACCGACGACCGACGTAATAACTATACAATAATAAGAAAAAGTCATTGGCTAATTGTCCGATACCCTGCACCCAAACAAGCAAATAGTTAAAATAAGTTATATTGTTGAGTAAGTAAACCTTAAAACTAAGTGAACATTCATGGAAGTTTATTTTGGAAGGAAGAAAGGGGAAGAAACCTTCGAGAGAGCAACAGAGGAAGATCCCTCTCCCAGGATAAACAGAATATATGTCATTTGTACACAATGAACACATTTAAGGAATATGATAAAACGTATTCATATAATGAGAGTAGAATAACAATAACAGCAACAGGAGATGTAGTGGTATAATAATGATAATAAAAGCAGTAATGGCAATACTAATACCTACTGCCATTATAATAATTATTATTATTAGTTGCATTGCTGTCGTCTGTCGGGCTTGAACAGGGTCCACCTAAAATGATGATTCATTTAACCTGTGAGGAGAGAATGCACAAAGATTCTGGGGAAGAAATAGATGTTGTAAAGTGCATTAATGGGACATGAATTCATACAGGAGTAGAGAGAGAAGAGGAGAGAGGTGCTCAGTGTATCCTAAAATGTCCCCCAGCAGCCTTTAAGCCTATAGCACCATCTCTAGGACCAGGTGAACCTGATTCAGCCCTAACTATAACAATATTAAAGAGGAACGTCTTCTACTCTTACATTTGGTGACGGTCTGTATATGTGTCTCTAAGTTATCTTGTGGAGGAATATGGTTCTAATCTATAAATGATGGTACCACACCTATTAAGGCTTTGAAGGTGAGGCTATAAGTGTGTTAATAAAAAGTGGAAGCTGCTAGTCGTCCCTGGCACATCTAAAATCAGGAGGCAACCACAGTAACCTCCTTTATTAACATGAGTTATGGTCTCAGTCGCTGGTTTAACCCTCCTGTTACCTTCACATTTACTAACATATTTTACCCTCAGGGTCAATTTCACCCCAGCAATTAAAACCTCCAGAAAATTATTAGAATTAATGTTGTTTCCCAAGTTTAAGTATGAGGTACTTTATGTTTGTTTGTTGACTACCTAAATAGCCCTTTAAATATATAACAAAGTTGATATTTCTTATATGTTTGACAGTGAAAAACAGCCTGGGGTCAAATTGACCCCAAAGAACACCGACATTAAACATTGAATGGGGTCAAATTGACCCTAAAGGTAACAGGTTAAAATCTTCTTGAATACAGCATGTTTATTTTGTAAATGATTTTCCCATTTTGAGTCAAGTAGACAACAGAGCTTTGGGGCGGGGCTACCTTGTGATTGACAGAGTGTTATCCAGTCTGGAAGTTGTTTCATCTAAAACTTTCACAGTTGGTTTTCTGTTCATTAAAGGTTAGTTGTAACTTTTTTTGGTCTTCTAGAGATGTCTTTTTCTACGTTCGGTTGTTCTTAGCTCCACCGTGTCGTGTAATCTGCGCCTAACTCGAGGCTTCAAAACGGTAGTTTACTATAAAATAATAATGATAATAATAATGATAATAATGATAATAATCCTTTACATTTCTAAACATCATATTAAATAATTTACATACATGACATTTCTGGTCTCACATGGAAACTATGGGTAGACCAAGGCTACCTTGCGGTTTCAGGACGGTCACTCACCACTGCACCGTGGCACGGTGCTTGTTGTTTGTTCTTGTTGTTTGCTCCGCTTATTGCAGTTATTGAAAACAATGGCAACCAACACAAGGCTGAAAGCACAAGTTGCACAAACATGTACATATTCGTTGTTGTGGGAGATGGAACCTCCTTAACAGAGGTTTAAGGTCAAAGACTTCAGAATATGGGACATATTTCTGTCTCAAATCCTTTAAACTTCAACATTTTAAAATAGTTCACACTCTATGTATGATCAAATGAGGCTAACAGTTCCATTAGTATCAAACCAATGTAATATTGTGTGGTTACCCTTCAAAGTTGTCACATCTGCCCATCGTTACTTCTAATGCCAGAAAAGTTAGCTAAAGAACGGATTTGTAAATGTAATAAATTAATGTAATCGTAGTGTGGTGACTTAAATGTAACCCAATATATTTTCCATAGTATTGATTATGCAGAAGTTTGCAATGAAACAAATAATTTAAAATTGCGACAAATATGAAAGTAAAATGTTCCTTTTTTTCCTTTTGGATATAATCACTTAACAGACAAATCTGGAATCTGACAGTTCTCATCTTCACAATTATAACAAAATCTTTGATAGTTATATAGATTACTGCTTGCATCTTCGGCTGCCAGTTTACTCCCTCTGTGTTTCTGGAGTACATTGAAATACCCCCAGGCAGGGCCCCTCGGACCCCTACCTGTGTTTGTTCTATCTCTGCAACGGATTCCATGGCTGCACTGGCACTGCACACACAGAAAACAGCCACCAGCCAGTGTCAAGGATAGAGAACTTGCTCTGCAGGTTTACAGTTGTGCTGCTGAGAATCTGAAACTTAACAGCACACTCGAGCATGTTTTCTCTTGCCAGTCAGCCAGAACAGAAAAGGTCATTTTGATTGCTGGTTTTCCTTCTGCAGCTTTGAGCCATGATTTCAGCAGTGGTGGAAATCTTGTGTAAAACAATCTTTCCTTTTGACAGTAAAAATAGTTATCGAATGTGGAAGAGAAAGCATTTTATCAGTGTGATCTGACAGTGGCCTTGTGCCTCACAGCTGATTTGAATGTCAGGAAGAAAACTTTACATACACACTATGGTTCCATAGTTTACACTAATTTAGTATTCATTGGAGGTTCATTGGTTTCTATCTACAACACACTAATGCCCGGGGGCTGGAAAGGAGAATCCGATCGTTCGTCGAATCATCTTGTCTCAAAAAGATGCCGAAAAACTGGTTCATGTTACTTCTAGACTAAATTACTGCAATTCCTTATTATCAGGCTGCTCTAATAAATCTCTTAGAAAAAAGATCACATTGCTCCTGTATTAGCTGCTCTGCACTGGCTCCCTGTAAAAATCATTTAAAATTATTCTCTTAACCTACAAAGCCTTGGTTGGTGATGCACGATCATGTCTTAAGGAGCTTGTAGTACCTTATCGCCCCACTAGAGAGCTGCACTCACTAAATGCGGGGCTACTTGTAGTTCCTAGTCTTAAAAAGTAGGATGGGAGCCAGAGTCTTCAGTTATCAAGCTCCTCTTTTATGGAACCAGCTTCACCTTCAGTCCGGGAGGCGGACACAGTCACCACATTCAAGAGTAGACTCAAGACTTTCCTCTTTGACAGAGCTTATAGTTAGGGCTGAATCAGGTTTGCCCTGGTCCAGCCCCTTGATATCCTGCTATAGGCTTATAGGCTGCTGGGGGATGTTTAGGATACACTGAGCACCTCTCTCCTCTTTTCTCTTCACTTATGGATTAATTTTCATCTCTCCATTTCACATTATTAACTCTGCTTCCTTCCCAGTCTTTGTGACTTTACGTCTCATAGGGTCCACTGTACCTGGCTGGGTCTGATGCCATGGCCCTGCTGATGTGCCCCGTCCCCTCTTCCTCTCTATCTCCATCTGCCTGATGGATCATGGAGGTCTGGATCATGGTTCATGCCTAGTACAAACTATTCATACACCCTGTCATACTCATTGAATGTGTTTTAACTCTCTAATGTTTCCTTCTGTACACATGGCATCTTTTGGAATCTTGCCATCCTGGATAGGGATCCTCCTCTGTTGCTCTCCTGAAGGTTTCTTCCTATTCCCTATGAAAGTTTTTTCATGATCCGATGTAAGGTCCTGGGACAGGGATGTCGTATACGTACAGATTGTGAAGCCCACTAAGGCACATTTGTAATCTGTGATATTGGGCTATACTAAATAAACTAAATAGATTTTAATTTAATTTAATTGAACCTCGTAAAGTCTACTGTAAAGAAGCGTTCACACCAAAAGCGATGCGATTTTTCTCGTCGGCCAAATCGTGTGCGTTTTACTCGCTCGACCATTTGCCGTGTTCACGCCATAAGCGTAGAGATGCTCCGAATACTGAGTATTCCGTTTGGGAAAGGGGAAGCAAAAGCAGTTATTACAGAGGCAGTGAGGGAATTATGGCAGAGGAAGTGGGACAACAACTACAAAGGAAGGCACTATCACAATATACAAAATCCATAAATGTAAAGTTATTCAAAGGGAAGTGTTGGAGAGAGGAGGTCATCATATCAAGGTTAAGGTTTGGGCACACAGGGCTGAATGTAACTCTGTTCTTAATGGCAAAAGTGGGAACAGCTAAATGTAACTTTTGTAAGGAGACTGAGGATGTGGAGCATGTGATCATGAAGTGTGTGAAATACAGCTCTGAAAGAAAACGGTTGAAGGAAAACATTTGTCAGCGGGGACGGAGGTGGAGTTTGGAGGGAGTGCTGGCAGCGGACCAGGATGGGCATGAGTGCTACAGGGCGTTGATGCTATTTGCCAAAGATACGGGGCTAGGCCGCAGAATTTAGTGGCGAGTAGGTGTGTTGGCGTGGCCAGTAGTTGGGCAGTTAATTAGTATTTTGTTTTATTGGTTTATTTTGTTTTTGTTTTTTGAGTAGTTAGTTAGTACAGTGAAGAAGAAGAAGAAGAAGAAGAAGAAGAAGAAGAAGAAGAAGAAGAAGAAGAAGAAGAAGAAGAAGAAGAAGAAGAAGAAGAAAAAAAAACAACCCCATGTTTCTTTCTGCTCTGAACCTCTTATGCCCAAAGTTACAGTTTGTTGATAGTTGTTGTTGGACCGCGTTGAGAACGCTGTGTTCTTGAAATAAAGCTTTCTTCTATAGTTCTACTATATTCTACTCAAAACTTATTTTCTTGTCATTGTTGAGTGCTATTTAAAGGCCAAGTCACACCGGGGAAATGCACGGCCAACGCTCGAAAACATGACAAATTTTGGCTCGTAACGTTGTCGTTCGCTCGGTGTGCGTCAGCATTCGTTACTCGTTCGTCGAGCGCGCTGGGCCAACGCTTCGTGCGTCGGGGTTTTTGTGTATGCACGAAAATGTGCGCAGAGCTCGACGCATACATGTACACGCCAGAAGGACGCCAGACACACGCAGAGCACTCACTCCTCTTCATTAGTCATTTTAAAGTCCTTCATATCCTTCTTGTCCTTGGCGACAGTCGATACCTGCGCGACCAGCGATACACGGCTGTCTACTGAGCGTGAGGGAGTAGGGGAGCCCCGAGATGAGGGTGGAGAGCGTGAAGCATCTCTAAAAGTAGCAGAGTCCAGGCTGGACATTTCGTTGCCTATACCACTACCACTAGGCATAATATCAGGAGCAGGAGTCTTCTTCTTGGATGTCTGGATCCTTCGTTTTGGCATCTTGGAGTCTTGAAGTTGTCAAAACACTACGACAAGCAACATGAGCAGCCGCTTTTTTATACAGACGCTGCTATTCGCTGGCTGTGCGTTGCACGTGCGGTGCGCATGCGCGGTGCGTGCGTGCTGCATGCGTTCCACGCGCTAGCAACGCGCTGTGTATTCGTTGGATTATTTGAACATATGTGTTCTGCATGTGCCCTGTATACGTTCTGTATGCGTCCAATACGCTGTGCATTCGCTGTCAACTCGCTGGGTTATTGTTAGCTTTTCCCAAAACTTGGACGAACAGCGACGCACAGATCTTAATTATGAGCCGGCCTTGCGTTTCCCCAGTGTGACTGGGCCTTAAACCGTGTCGCCCAACTGCGCCCCCCCCCCCCCCCAAAAAAAAAAAAAAAAAATTATTCACCAGCCGCCACTGTTTGTAGAACATCAGGTTCAGGGCTCTCTGCATCACCTTTCTTCACAGATGATGTGGTCCTGTTGGCCTTTTTGCACCGTGACCTCAGGGCATTCACTGGGGTGTTTTATTGTCACACATCCCACTTCATCATAGATTATTTTCATCCCATTTGCCTGTTTTCTAACTCTTACTTGCACTTGATCCTTGCCAGATGGCCTTGTGCGAGCTTTCCAGCGTTAGCCCATACTACTACTTCTACTTCTACTACTACTACTACTACTACTATACACTGAGCACTGGGGCTAGTAGAGCCTTGCTGCAGCAACGCCGCACCGACTGTTGTCCTGCGGACTAATTATTAGTTGGAATGCTTCAGCTTCAATTTTTGGTATTTTTAAATCCTAACCCTAACCCTTTTTTAAAATTCATTAGACACTGTGGGGGAAATCCCCCCCTTTCTTTGCATCCTACAAATGCCCCTACGCATAGATCAGGGGTGCTCAATACGGCGACCTGCCAGTCGACCGCGGCGTAGTATTGGTAGATCGCATGACATTAAAAAAAATTGGCCCGCGCCCTGTAACTTTCTCTATAGCACCAGATTACAGCAGAAGCGTGTCATTTCTGTCTCTCCGTGTCGCGTTAACAGTCCTCTGCTCGCCGTCTCGCGCGCCGCTGAGCTCCGCGGAGCAAAGAAAAAGTCATTAGCACCCCCCAGTCCGTCCGTCGATCGCACTGTCGATTGTATCCACACTTTTACATTGTGGATGCAGGCATGAATAAGTGACAACCAGACACACAGTTATGACAAATGCTTTGAGCTTTAATTGGTTGAATTTAAGAGGTTACAGAGTAGTAAACATACTGGTTACACACGCTAATGAAATCATCCACTTGTGCCACATGTAGTGGATATTCCCAGCTTACCATCATCCTGTCAGACTTCCTTAGAAGATAAGAAAGAAAAAGAAGAAGATAAGAAAGCTCACACCCTGCAGTTGGAGTCTCCACATCCCTGGGAAGAACAAGCTCACACATTCTCATCATCATTGTCAACATCCCACAATCCTCAGTAACACAACCTTCATTCTCCTTCACTCTGTGTGGAATACTTGAAACAGTCATTAGTCCCGGGTTCAGACCCCTTCCGTCAGGCCAACCGGTGAGAGTTCACATCTAGCACCCCGGGAGCTCTGATAGGAACAGGCCTGGTGAAAACAGAGTCCATCGTTTGCTGCTCTCATGGCGCTTGCAAAGTTCTCTCCTCAAGACGATGAGCTGTTTTTTTGGAAGGAACTGAAAGAGCACATTATTTCTACCTCATTTCAATCAAGTAACACAAGTAGACTTCAAGTATGGAGTAATGCATAACTTACATCCCGGCAAGGTCATCATCGTCAAGCCAAGCGGAGGTGTGGGGGGGGGGGGGGGGGGGGGGGGTTACATATGAATGCGAGCGAAATCACCAGATACAATGAAGTCAAAATCATAACAAAAAGGTGCTACAATAACGTAATCAAACTTAGTGTAGAAAAATGACAACAAAATTCAAATGTTAGGCAACGGCTTTTCAGAATAATAGATTGTGAAAATGACAGAAAATACAGTCAGCCTCTCTTCTAGCAAAAACAATTAGTGCATCGTTGTTATATTTGAATATCCACTACATAGAGCAAGTTAGAAACATATCGCCGCATGAAGAAAGACATCACGTGTGTTCTATTGTTTTTACGAGAGCACTGAAACACTCAGACAGCCATACATGAAGCTCTGAAACCCTTTATCAACACTACCTTAGTTGAGGCAAACAAGGCTAGCAAGCAGAGATCTGGATGTGCGTACTGGTAGAATATGTATTCTATACTGTCCTTAAGTCCAACAGTGACAGAGCATCCAAAGCGACGTATCCAAACCGTTTTTAGATACATGACTTTGGTTCCAGAGAAGCAAAGGCAGTGGCGGTAAATACTGCTCCCCTCATGTTCAGTTCATTGATAGTTTGAGACCCTTTTGTCCAAAAGCATAAAGTTCAAAGGCAAAGCCATACATCAGAATATTAGATTAGGTAAATATTACTACACTAATATTTGATTACTTTGACATTTAATCCAGTATTTGTTTGAGATATGGCTTTGGCTCCAGAGCAGCAGGTCAGGCCTCAAATCTGACACTGCCCCCTGCTGGTCTGTTAGGTAACCAGCCAAATTGAGCCACAGAGGATTTTTGCTCCAAGTATAGGCAACTAGACGGGGTAGGGGGAAAAAAGAGGGATTGAAAAAAGGGACCAGCTCTTCCAAATCATACCTGGGAAAAAATATCTGTGAATCTGGTTACAAGACTCCTAAACCCCTTAAAAGGCTAAGAATAGTATCTGTGTCATTTAGAGTTATAGCTTATTTACTATTTGTCTGTGTGTAGTTTCCTTTCTTGCATTTAGAACTACCCACCACCCACCTTTCGTTTCGAATACTGAAATCATGTTAAAGGCAGGGGAAGCCAGGACGATTGGCACAACCAACACAAAAGACCAGTTTAACCCTTTAACGGTGAATGCATTGGCCAGTTGAGACATAGAAACTAAGTTTGATAGCTTTTAAGCCTAAATTGTTCTCATACTAATACTCTCATACCACCTTAAACCAGGCTGTACACGTAGTACAAATAAGTACTTTATGGTCTTACACTCGGTGTGCATCAATCACATTGAGCGTTGACTCTGTATGTTGGGAGAGGATGGAGGTGTTTTGAAGGAATAGCATGTACACACCAGACAACGGAAGAGGAAATGTAAAGTACCAGTAAAGATTTGTCAAGTCATTGAGGGGAATTGATCACCCCCTCATCTACAACGCCTTGACCAAATCATGTGATAATGTGAAATGTCAGACTCTGTCCGATCTGAGTCATCCCTCCCACAGAGACACTCCTCATTTCACTTCTGTGCTGGATCTCATCCGTGGGGTTTCCCCCTCCTTTCCATGCACTACAGCAGGTCAGGCAGGTGGCTGTAGACCGAGTCCAGCAGTGTCTGGCTGGCCTCTTGACTCTTGACCCCCGCAATCTCAAACAGCTGGTCCAGTCGGTCCTCGGCGGCCGGGATCTCCTCGATGACGTGCAGCTCCTCCGGGTTCAGGATGTGCAGCATGTCGTCGAAGATGGGCTGCAGGTCGCACGGGTCCAGACGCACCTGCCGGAGCACGGTGTCTTTCTTCTCTGAAGAGGAAACGGAGAGGGTGAACAGTTATGAGAAATGAAGCCCTACCAATTAATATATATTTAGATTAACAATGGATCAAATGATAATGTGAAAGGGGTTCACTTGTGGTGATGAACCTACAGTCAATGTTGTTGTCTACCTCTGCTCTAAAGAGCATTTTTAGCATCTTACAGCTCATTGTTTTGATTTTACTCTTTTGATTCATTCTCTTGACTCTCATTATCACGGCCAGGAGATTATATATTTGGCTGTGTGTGCATATGTATGTCTGTCTATGTCTAACATTGTATAATAGCGTAATAGCCTAAAATCCATTGAGTCAATATTGTTTGTGCTCATTTATGACTGTATGCTCATGTAGGCTACCTACCGTGGTAGCAGTGATTCAAATTTTTGAAATCCTTCATACACTCAGACTTTACGGCAGTGGTCGTTGCAGATGAACAGATCTGCACATCACTTTTCTAGTTTGTCACCGGCAGTTGTTTTAAGCAAGAAAGCTTTGTTAAAATCACTGCTCGCTACCTTCCAAGCAATCTAGTTGCTGAGCAATGTGGACGATTTAGCTCCTGAAGAGACAGATATTTATCTTATTTAGTTAGTGAAAAACTAAAACAGAGAGGAGTGAATATTACCTCAGAGTGGGCTGAAGTTTAAGAATATGTAACAAATGTGAAGTTGTGAAGGCTAAATCGATTCAGATGTAGTAAATCTGAACAGTGGATGTGCCTGCCTGGCCCAAAGCAGGCCGTAGCTAACGCCACTAACCGCGCTAATCAACAGTTAGCCTTGCCGCTTGTGTTCAAGCCTCTTTTGTCGGAATACAAACTGCTCTTGTTTGCGTGTGATTAGAATAGTCTAAGTGAACCTATTGTTACATTGGGGACCTTGCTGTTGAGCTGCATCATTACCAGCTAGCAAACAGTTGGGAAATGTCAGTAGCTAAAAGGAGTAAATAACAAACAAATACAATCCAAGTAATAGGCTACAATAATATGTCCCGATAAACCCCAGTCAATAGTCACAGATCTATCAAATATAGTGGGTTCTTCAAAGTAAAATGTGTATTAAACATCCCATACATTTTGTCTATGAATTGCAGTTTTATTTTATCACATAGTAAAAATACAGCATTATTGCTGATGCAACATTAGACATGAGGAAAAGGCAGAATGTGGTATTCATTTAGCAACACCCAGAGTGAACACATGAGGGCTTAAATATAAGCATTTAAGAGCAAATTGTAGCTGCATTAAGATGTTGATGTGACTATACAAGCAACCCTCAGATGAACCCTGTCAGTCTTCACTCAGTGACAATGTAACAAAGACGCAATTAAACTTTTCCTGTATCATATTTTCGGTTCCGTCTGTCATAAAACACAGACTTATATACCCCAGCATGAACATATTTTAAATCCTGAAGTAAAAAGAGCTTTGGCTCATTTAGTTGTATTGTACCAAACAGACTGTCGCTAAACAAATAAAGCCAGCTGAAGAAGGCCCCTGTGTCACAATCGCCACTATTTCGGTTGTTTGCTTTGATATTGCATATTCTTAAATTAGTATGTTCATACCACACAGAAAACCAGAGTCAGACAGTGTTCTATCGTGGAAAATACTTTCTAAAAGTGGGAAGAATCTGTGGTTATGACAAGCAACACAATCACTTTGACGACTACTGTCACTTGGCCTCGCGCAACGAATGACGACGCTCTAGAAAGTTTCTGACATTACTAACTCTGCTTCCTCCCCCGAGTCTTTGTGACTACATGTCTCATAGGGTCCATGGGACCTGGCTGTGTCTGATGCCTCCTGCCATGGCCCTGCTGATGTTGTATGTGTACAGATTGTAATGTCCTCTGAGGCAAATTCGTAATTTATGATGATATGTATATTTCTTTTTCTGTGTGCTTTCATCAACCAATTCAAACCAGTAACACATATACTGTTATATACACAGCTTAACTGTGTTTTCTTTATATTATAGTTTATTATTCAAATAGCCCTTGTGTTTGAGGAGATAATCTGTTTTTTGTATGGGTATGCAAACCTTTTGCAATTTTTGAGAAAACACGGCTGGGGTTTAAAATTAAATTGGAGGTAATTTGAACCCTGATTCTTCTCATACGTTGATTTCATTCATGGCAATTGCGACTTCACACATGTTAGAATCTCAATTATAATGGCAGTCATGGATGAAAAAGGTATACTTTTTAAAGTAGGCTCACCTTTGGTAATGAAGGAGCCATTCCTGCTGAGGGCGGAATCTTTGCTGGAGGTGGAGTCACAGCGAAGCAGGGGCTCCGATTCGTCGGGGAAGAAGCCCTTGGTGCGGTCCACTGGCGACGGCTCAACGCCGATGCCGCTGGCTCCGCCCACGCTACCGCCGCCGACGCTGCAGGGCGACTCCAGCGGCTTGTGGGTGGGGCTGGCGCTTTGGCTTACATTCACTGTGGTCATCAGCTGGTTGATGTCAAACTGTAGATAGAAACAGAAAGATGGGAGGAGTTAGACATGATAAACATGAGCATGCAAACATGTGCATGAAAACATGAGCGTGGAACTAGACAAGGCTCAAACATTCACATACACAGGCCTCATTGTTTTAACGAAGATGTCCTTTTTCTTGTCATATAAATAAAAAAATGTCTTCCTCTTTTGATTCTATTACCTTGTATCGTTTTTTGCAGTCAGGACTCTCACACCAAGGGTTTTCCAGTTATCGAGATGCTAAGACACATTTTATTTTGGCGGTGTGCTGGTCACATCAAGGAGATTTTGGGACCAATTCAGTGTTTTACAAGTGACAAGTCTCAAGACTTTGTGGTCAAGTTCCAGGTCAAGACTGGCAAGTCCAGAGGCAGATCCAGACATAATGCACTCTTTACCAGATGTTATGCCTTTTTAATGAAGGAATAATAATATATTACATTTATAAACATCATGAATGCTTTTTAAAATGTTCTATTTATTTTCTAAAAAAAGTGTGACTTATTCACCATTCACAAATCCTTTCTTCTTTATCTAATAATTTGTGATATATATATTGATTTTATTTAGTTTTCATCTGTTTACCTCCACATCCTGTCATAATTGTCAACCCTTCTATTGTTCTCTTGCATAATTATTCTTCCTCCCTCATCGTTTCGTCCCCCTCTGTTCACTCCCTTTGTTCCATTTTGTTTCAGATTCCCTATCTATTGCTTCATCTCTCTCTCTGTCTCTCTCTCTCTCTGGCGTGTTCATGAACTTGTGGTCTGAACCAGTAGCGACTGGTTTTCGGAGGAGATCATGAGAGCACTTCAACTTTGTTGCACAGATCTGAAGTTTGCTGGTTGGTTGATTGCTGGTTCTCTGACAATTTGATAAAAAAATTGTGAGATTATTCTTTTACGTACCGATTTGGTTCCCTTGTTTGGTTGATTATGGAAAAAAAACGAAGTTTTAAAAAGTGAATTATCTGCCTTCTAGTTTCTCGCAACAGATGATAATTAAAAAGAAATCGGGAAAGGGTAAAAATAAACTCATAAATGTCTTGGGACAAATTGCACATCCATCCAAGTTCAGAATATTCATTTGCCCAGTCCAACTCTCTTGATTACTAAGGACTATAGTCGAGCTGACCCTGCTATTGCTACTACAGCTGGATCAGGAGCTGTGGTGCAGCCCACTCAAAAGCACTTGTCATTGCTGACATGTCCTTTGTATGTGGGTTGGGTTCGAAGTAGGGCTGAGTATCAATAAAGAACAGTCCTAAAGTGAGACAAACAACAACAGAATTAATCACTCGATACCCATCGTTTGTGTGTGCGTGTGTGTGTGTGGTGTCCCACAGCACAGCACTATCATGGCACCGCCCCAAATTAAAACGATGCGCTGTGTTAACATTGTTAGCTTCTAGCCACCCAATCAGACATCCATGTGGCCGGTGCGGCAGTTGGTCATTCGTAGGTAGGTCGAAATCGAGGAACACTTGCAGTGATTGGCTGCGAACAAAAGAATACAAATTGTAATGTATTTTCTAGAGGATCCATTGTAGGTATTGTTTGACCTGAGCAGGAACAATAGAAGATTTGATAGTACTTGGCTCTGGGTTATACTGATACCCTTGCTACAATAAGGTGTTGTCACTCACCAATTGGCCCGTGAATGACACAACAATATGTCAGTCCTTTAGCCTGCAATAAAATACTTGGCATACTTGTCACGTCAACACCACGTGGTCTGCACTGACTGCAATGCTCAGAGCTAAAATGCATGACTGGATAAAACAAACGCACAACTTTCAACCAGGAGAACTGTCTCAAAGTACCCGAGTTATTTTGAAGTTAGTGCTGTGTGCGACATGTTTTCCATACTAATGTTACATAAAAAAAAAAAATGCATCCTCAACCATGATGGTTTTCCTAAACTGGTGTTTTTTTCGCCGAAACCCAGCTCTGACAGATTGACGGGGAACAGTCTAAAACATTAAGGAAGGCTTTCTGCCCACCCAGGTAGAGACTTTGGGTGCGTCTGCCACTCTGTCTGAGGGCCTCTCGCACCGCAGGGAATCTGGTTTCCTCCCGCTGGCAGCCTGGAGCGGCTCCATAAGCCGGACTACCGACGACGGAGCTGGAGCGCACAGGGGCACTGCGAAGAACGGCACCGCTGTTCCAGAAAAGCTCCCAGGCTGTTGTGTGTTTGTGTGTGTGTGTGTGTGTGTGTGTGTGTGTGTGTCTGTGAGTTAGTGAAAGAGAGTGAAAAGGGTCAGGGTGCTGACTGCTCCTGTCAGCACAAGACAATGCCATGCTGGGGACAGGGACTTAAACGAATGCATATACACGCACAGACATACACACACACACACACACACACACACACACACACACACACACATGCACAGACATACACACACACACACACACTAGGCCCACATACCAACACTGTGCACACAAACGTACAAACTGAGCCAGCCTGCCTCACTGTTGGCAGTGGTGTTGGAGTGAAGGGCACACACACACACTGGAGATGTGTTGATTAATGAGATCCCTCCACAAAAAAGAATCTCACTCAGCTGTAATTACTCTGAAATGATGAGCTATTAAGTCAAATGTACTGTATCTAAGACAGGGAAAGGTCCCAACAGCTTCAATCACACCGTGAGAGAATCTATGATGTCACGGTACATTCAGACTGCACCGCTAATTCATCGAAGACATTTTAAGTACATCTTCAGATGGGTAAGCCCACTGCAATAAAGCATACTAAAATGTCAAACATACTCACAAACACGTGCAGATAATCACTCAGAATCGATGTAGTTTCTGGGAATTTGTGTTTGTCCTTTTCTACAGAAAGTAATGGATGTGGTTTCATCCTCTTATGGGTCTCTTTATGGAAGGGACTGAAAGGTCATAAACACCCAATTATGGAAGAAATTGCACTTGATTGTGCATCATTGTGGTAGGAAGGGATAACTGCTCTGTGTTGTAGTTTGTTGATGTTAATGACTTCCTGCCTGTCCGTGTGTTCTGTGAATAATATTTACTCACTGAAAATAGAACTCACTTCTGAGCGCAACCCTCTCGTGTCACTTCACAGGTAGCCCAAGGTGACTTCGCAATTTGGGCCGTTGTCATTTTAGCTTTTGTCCGTCACCATCTTGTTTTTGGCCCTTGTCAATTTGGTCTTTGGTTGTCACCATCTTGCTTCTGGCCCTTGTTATTTTGGATAAACAACCATAAAAACTCTTAACAAAATAAAGTATGCACACGGGTCAGGAACCTTTTTGACTGTGAGAGCCATACAAGCCAAATATTTCTCTAAATATATTTAATTGAGAGCCATATAGTATTTTTAACGTATAATAAATTAAATATGTCTTGCTTTTAATGTGAATGATGATGCTGCATGATGCTAGGGGGGGGGGAGTGGGGAGTGTTAATGTGACACGTAGAGACGATCAATAACAGATGGCTGTTTAGTTTAAAGCCCCACTATGTAACTTTTCCACCTTAAAATAACAGCTTGAAAAAAATTGTGCCGCTACATGGCTTTTAATATGGCGATTTCCGCCACTGACATTGGGGGTCTGTGGCCAGAAAACTGGCGAATGTAAGATGTTGGGAGCCGCCTGGTGCCTCCGGTTGGGGAACAGGAAGTACTTCAACTTGCTTTCTGGCAGTGATTACGCGACGCGACGCGTACAGACAGAATAAAATGGCGCGGCTGAACGGCTCACTGCGGCTGCCAAGCCCGCTGCCGGCAGCTCGCATCGATCAGCTGTGAGATCACGAGCCAGAAGAGCCATATATGGCTCGAGAGCCAGAATTTCACAACACTGAAGTAAACGTTAAATACCTGAAGGGAGCGCTACAGGGGAAAAGTTACATGGTGTTGCTTTAATAAAAGAATAAAGATGTGCTCTTTAAGAAAAGGGACCTTAAATTCATTCTGCTGTAATCTGGCGCGATAGAGAAAATTACAGGGTGGCGGGCGGAGATTCTATTTTTTTCAACTCTAAATTGTCTGGGAGCCATATACCGTCACCGGAAGAGCCATATATGGCTTGCGAGCCATAGGTTCCCGACCGCTGCACTACATGGTGGAAGGACGTGTAAACATTACATCCATTCTTACGGTAATAGTAACCTAATACTATAGCCGCCTTTCGCTCCTCTGGGAAGGCTCTTCCATCAGATCTTGGAACACAAGGTCCAATGATGAGGCCAAGCTCTCAGTCAGTGTTCCAATTCAAAGGTTTTGGATGGGGGTTGATGTGTAGGTCTTCCACACCAAACTGGGAAAAACAATTCTTTATTAAAGTTGGCTTTGTGCATGTGAGCTTATGTCCCTCATAAACAAGGTTAATTAAGTATGAATATTGTTCCAACAGAGCTGCTCAAATTTCCCGTGGGCCCTTCTTTTAAAACACTGAATTCTTTATAATCACCATGCCTCCCCCCACCAAACATGTTCATTATCTGCCATCTTATCCAAAGACAAAAACTATCGCTGGAGATGATCTGCTCATTATTAAACTGTGATGAAAGGACAAATTACAACAGATGACTAAACAGCCGAGACACTGAAACGTCTCACGTTCTTTTTTAAACAAGCCTGTGACTGTGCAGTGCAGTCAAGGGCACCTTGGGCAATGCAGTCAAGGGCACCAAGATATAAATCAATAGGAAGTTAATAGAGAGAGGGAAGAAGGAAGTAAATGGTGATGAAGGATTCAGTTTATCCCCAATGTATATGGCTTTGTTTCTGTTTGTGTGTGTGTGTGTGTGTGTGTAACCATGTGTATGTCCACGGCTAATTTTGTTTTCAGCCGCAATAAACTGTAGTTGTGGCACTCACACTTTCTCAAAACACCTTTATATTTTCTATTTGTAAACTGCCATTGATTGCTTGTTGATTCCTTCCTCACTACTCTTAACGGTAGCAGTGTGGATAGTATTCTTGGCTAACAGTACTTACCATACACACGTTCACAAGAATGGACCAGATGGACGAACCGCCAGATATTATAATTAATACAACTCTAAATGTAGTATATCTCAATAAAAAGACTAATAACAGAACAAATGGTTAACATGTCCCATTGCGCTGTATGTCCTTTAACAGACATAAAGTCATACCACTCCCTTCCTCACTATCTCACTCATCCCATTTTCCATAACTCTGTAGACTTAGCAGAGAGCAGCTGCAACACTGAGTGTAATCACTGCTTTAACATCAAATCATTCTCCCAAAGTGAACCATTGCTTTAAAGTCAGGAATGCAGCGAAACCACAGGGACTGGTTCCAACGGGACCCAACAGCTTTCCTCACATATTATATTTCAGTTGGAGGGAGATGCTAAGAACAGCGTGTCCTACAGCTTGTGCCAGCAATGTTGACAGAGCTGAAGATGAAAAATATCTGAATACAGGAAAAGGTCAGAGATGTTTCTCTGCTCTTTCTGAATAAAACCTGGTTCACAACGGTCTCGCCCCCACACATCCACTCGGCCCACCTGTGGGTTGTCCTCCATGACACAGCGGATCTTCTCCACCACGTCGATGCGGCGCTGTCTGTGCAGGGCGTTGATCAGCTTGGCCAGGTTGGCGTCGCCATCCCGGATGGTCCAATGCTGCAGCGCGGCATACGCCCGCTCGTGATCCGACGAGTAGCCGTTTGAGAAGGCGGCCACCTCCCGCTCCGTGACGTTGGCCAGCGATTGATAGATGTCTATCCACTGAGTGCCCATCTGGGCCGCCACCAGCTTCAGGATATCGATACCTGAGCAAAGAAAGACAATTTAGAGAATGTAAACTGTTGACTACACTCGCACCTTATTGAGGGATTCTTAATGGAAATGCCCACTTTTAGCCTTTAGCAACAAAGCAGTGACAGTTATCGAGTAAGCTACTCGGGAGGTTTATGAATATTGTGAACGCTTGCACTAGTTGAGACGTTAGCTGTGCTGAGTTTAGAAATAACTGAAAGTGTGTTTGATAAAAAATATTTCGAGACTGGGCTGTATGTATACTATGTGTTCTGTGAGGTAAAATAGCTGGTATTGCCAATGTCAACAATGCATAAATATAAAACATCACTTGCATAACTTCAAAATAACTACATTGTGGTCTCCAACACGGGTCTGCTGAATGAAAGTTGTGTTTGTTTGATCCTCCCGCACACCACGCGTGGATACTTTTATTTAGTATATTATCTGATCAATCTCCTTATGATAATGAATCATGGCAGTTTATATTGTGACGTATGCAGACGCTAAAGGGATCCATGTGACAAAGCGTGAAGCTGTTGTGGACACTATATTTTAGCCGCCTGAACCAAGGCCCACCTGAACCAAATTCTATATTATTTACGTGTAATGCAACATTTAGAATAGGGTCAGCGCTTTATCTTGCTGTCAGACAGCCCTACCCTACGGGAACAGAAGCTGTGATCTCTTCAAAGCCCCAAGACTCCATTGACAGAAGTAGTAATTTACCAAGAGAGTTGCTGGTTTACTGCTGCTTCTTGGTGGTTAGTTTATTTGTGGTTGCTGTGACTTTTGGATCCGAACTAATGTGGCGTCCACAGCAGTACATTGTTTATCTTCCTAGCCAGTGCATTGACTAAAAGGATGGACGCAACTGTAGCAGTGCCTCTATGCGTAAAGTACGTCATGTCATGAGCGGAAAGGTTTTCTGAAGGACTTCAACCAAAAAATAAACATGCCCTTTAAAGTTAAAAGAAGGGCTTATGGTCGTTTTTTGTTGTTGGATTTTTATTAATATTTCTGACCGAGACTCGGATGATTGCTGGATTTCCTCTTCATTGAAGAATGTCGCTGTAAACTGTGCTAACCAACAGGATGCAGCAGCAAACAATTGCCCAATTTCTAACTAATGGAGCCCTCATGCTATGCTATGCCACACAATATACCATTGTTCTTTTTCCGTCAATTACACTAAACATCTATATGGTGTGTCTGGAATTACACTCTCAGCATGTGCACTAGTATGTCATCTAATGATATTGTGTAAGTTGCGGTTTTTATTGTGAAAATAATGATGACCTCCATCTCAAAATGTATTCCGGCCCTCAAGCAACCTTAAATACTGTATGTCATTAGGACCTGCATTACAAACAGGGGCCACAGATTATGAAACACATGATTGGTGTGGTTGGAAGACTAGAAAAGCGCTGTACAGAGTACAGTCTATTTACGATTGGAGTCCATTGAGTTACATCTGGGAAATAGTGGAGATTAATCAATTATAGAAGTCAAGATATTTAATCCTTAAAAACCATAGGAGGAAGTTTGTAAGCATATTCATGGTGCTCAGACGATGAGTACCTCTGACTTTGGCAATGACTTTTTATCTCGTGCCAGCACGAGAAAAATATTTGTTGTTGTTTTGAGTAAAATGTTATCAATGAAAACAAAATCGACAAAAGTTCCTGGTAACAAAAGCAAACAAACTCAGTGGGAATTTGGCATTACGGCCGTCTTGTTTAAAGCGACACTATGTAACGTTTCCCCTGTAGCGCCCCCTTCAGGTATTTAACGTTTACTTCAGTGTCGTGAAATTCTGTCTCTCGAGCATATATGGCTCTTCCGGCTCGTGAGCTCACAGCTGATCTCCCAGCTGATCGATGCGAGCTGCCGGCAGCGGGCTTGGCAGCCGCAGCGAGCCGTTCAGCCGCGGCATGTCACTCTGTCTGTACGCGTCGCGTAGCGGAGCAAATAAAAAGTCACCTGTGAGCGTGGACTGCCACTATATGACGTTGCGTAATCACTGCCAGAAAGCAAGTTGAAGTACTTCCTGTTCCCCAACCGGAGGCACCGGGCGGTTCGCGACATCTTACATTCAGCAGTTTTCTGGCCACAGACCCCCGATGGCAGTGGCGGAGGCGCAAATCAACATATTAAAAGTCATTGTAGCGGCACAATTTTTTTCAAGCTGTTATTTTAAGGTGGAAAAGTTACATAGTAGGGCTTTGACGAGAAAATGCCTCTGAGATAGAATAAAACGAGTGCTCAACAGGAAAATGATGTGCAGAAGAGCAAGTCAAGCCTATAGCCTATATGTCGATGTGTCCTTGAGCGAGACACTTAACCCAAAATGATTCTCTGTAGTTGTGTCTACGGTGTGTGAATCTAAGTCTCTTTTGGATAAAAGCGTCAGCTAAATGAAATATAACTCAGTCATTAGGCCAGTAGCACTCGAGGAGCTCAAAGAATCCACTGCAACAGATCCCCCTCCTAGCCGACACCTCAGCTTCCCACACATACGGGTTATGCAACAGGCAGCATGACATCAGTCTTTGATCCCCCGGATCAGCTGAGGCAGTCTCTTACTTTAGTATGTAGACACTCACCTGCTGTGTGGTTGGAAGTTGCACATACACAGAGTCATGCATACAAAGAGCCATTCATCTTGAAGACAGACAGCCGTTGAGCCACAGAAGCTCTGAATCCCCAAAGCATTTGTGATCACGCAAAATAGGCCGGGTTGGGTCCATCACACCAGAGAATCAATCGAAGCTCAAACGTATAATAATTGTATCATTGACGTGCTTCTCTTTGTTGTTAGGTTGTATTTTTTGCATTGCATTTCAGGCTCAAACCACAGTCTTCCAAGGAAAACCAGTTTAAACAGAACAGAACTCACGTGGATTCACAAGTGTTTTAGTTGTGTAACCAGTCCAGGAAGTTCAGTGCATGCGCAGTCGCAAATAAATACTGGACTTGTCGACACTTGCTATAATTTATCTGGTGCTCATACCAGAAATAATGGGCATCAGGGGAAACTGCATTCGGCCCTTGAAAGAATCTAGCATAGCAAGTTCATGTTCACTAACCGTAACACACGTATAAGGTTAGTCCACGTTATCTGGTTAAAGTTAAAGCAGTCCCATCAACATGTAAACGGTTGTATTGGTTACCAGGGACGTCGCTAGGCCTATTTTAGGGGGTCTTTCTCATGTGTGAGTCATTAAATTAAACTATTGTTTCTCACATGGACACATTATTTATAACTCATCAATCACCATACCTAAGGATATAATCCCCAGGCACTAGGACCTTGGGGAGGCTGATGCGCTGGCTTTCTCACTCTGCTAAGTGACGTCTATCATCAAAAACAGACAGGATTACAGCCAATGAGGTTAGCTCAAAGTAAATGATGCACAGAGTGAACAGTAAGTCCAGGTAGTTACAGAATGTGGCTATCATTAGTTGTTAACGATTGTAACCTGCTTACATTTAGCTTTACTTGAGGCAAATTAAAGGGAATACAGAAAGCTAGCTAGCTATTTTGTTAGAAACTGTCTCCAGTGAGCGAGAGGGTGAACGAGCGAATTCGAAATACAAGAAATAATTATCAACATCTCTTTATTATTTGTATTAATATATTATGATGGTTACCTTCTACAATGGCATATACTATTTATTCATAAGGAATTGCCTACTACCAACTATTCATACACTCTGTCATATTCATTGATTATGTTGTTGCTGTGTTTTAATTTGTGTATAATGATTCCTTCTGTACACATTATATCTATTACATCTGTCCATCCTGGAGAGGGATCCTCTTATGTTGCTCTCCTGAAGGTTTCTTCCCTTTTTTCCCCATGATGGGTTGTTTGGGAGTTTTTCCTGATCCGATGTGAGGTTTTGGGACAGGGATGTCTATGTGTACAGATTGTAAAGCAATCTGAGACAAATTTGTAATTTGTGAAAATGGACAATACAAATAAACTGAAAGTGTGATAAGCAGCTCTCCCACCTCAGACGCTCTGCTGCCCGTTCGGGAACTCTCTGCTCCACTTCCTCGCTGACGGTTACATGACTCGACAACAATTTGGTTGGAAATATAAATGCTGACTCGTGTGTTTGTCAAGCAAAAATATTGCGTCTCGTTAGTTTTGTGTGACACAGAAAAAGGCTATGCCGATACACATGTATGTATAAGCCACAGTGTGCCATCGGGGTTCGTAAAGTACTGTTTTCTTTTTATTTGCCGCACAACATGATTGATTAATGCCTTTATTCTAAGTAGGAAAGCTCAGAAAATGGTTATGTAAATTCACTGGAGCATCCTGCTGCCTACTACATGTCTGTTATACTTCCAGAGCATTGGAACCGAATGAATGCCACTCCTTATGATAAGTATCGAATAACCCTGATTAATGTCTGCCGGGGCAAAACATGCAAAGTGCATGAATCCAGGATGATCCAGAGAGATTAAATGGATTGAAGCCAGTTGTGGTAATTCATGACTTTACACAAACTGGCTGTAAATGAACCCAGAGAAGCAGGCATAGGCCGAGAGAGAAGTAAACATGTGAAGCCTGGACACATATTACACAGACCAAGGCCGACTTTGACAGATTTTGGGCAACATCGAGGGACCAAGAGTCAGTCGGGGGCTTAGAAAACATTGAGAACAATTGTGCAGTCATAGAATGTGTTTGAGAAGTGGGTGGAGTCACTGTGATGTCCCTAAATTGGCTTGTGGACTGATTTTTTGAAGCCTCCAGTTTGTCATTAAAGCATACCCTGCTTTAATCTCCTCTTCTCGACCCTTGATCTTTACTCAAACGCTCATGACTACCTTTTGTGGTTTTTCAACCCATCCATTATCAATACCGCTTATCCTCTTTAGGGTCGCGGGGGCGCTGGAGCCTATCCCAGCTGACATAGGGCGAAGGCAGGGGACACCCTGGACAGGCCGCCAGTCCATCAACCCAAAAAGTAAAAAACCTAAAACAACCTTACAATTAACCCTTACCCTAAAAGATATCTACACAAAACCGATCTGAGTGACCCATTTTAGGAGTTCAGTCCAACTTAAATTGACCTCAAACTCAAAGGTGAAGAAGAACACAGACACAATCAAACAAACACACACACACACACACACACACACACACACACACACACACACACACACACTCCCCTTCTCCCGCTGAAGATGAATTAACTTGCATTAATCCTGGAGGGACAGAGGAGAAATCCGGCCCCCTCGCTCTGCATGCCTCGCTACCGCGGCTAACTGACCACATTTAAATGGCCTACATAAGTCTTGTGATGATTCAGTGCGTCGGCCTGCGGATGTATGTCTGCATGGAGAATTATCCATGTTTATTATTGTGTGCACTCCTCATCATAAAGAGAACTGTCAAACAGCTGCTTGCTGCTGGTATTTATCCAGACTGACGTGTTTTATGAAAGTCATATGAAGCATGTCGCCGCTGCCTGGAGAGCACAAACTGCGAGCTGTCCTGAAGGTGTGTAATTTTTTGGACACGGCACCTAATGAGGCACTACATTTTTGTCAACATTAGTTGTGTTGGTAAGTAACATCAAAGTGTCATGTCCTATCCTCTGCCACTGATGGCAACTTACACTTGATTTACGTTTTTCTGTCCGTCCTGTAAAACTAAAGAGTAAAGCGTCTTTTGTTTTGTTGTTTGTTTGCTGCACCAAACACAGGGAAGCAGTAGTTTTCTTTACTTCTGTGGCAAAGTAACAATCAAGAGAGTTAGATGTTCAGTCAGCAGAATAAAAAGGGGAGGTAAGCACTCAAAAAGGTTCTCAGTGGACACTGTGTGTCTTTTATAGATAAGTGGCACAGAGCAACAGTTATATATTATCTTAAAAAGCCAGCCTTGTTAATCTATTTTCAAAAAGATGTTGGTCAAATTTGTTGACATTTTCAGCAACACCCAAAACGCGTGATTTTACTCACGCGACCATTTGCCGTGTTGACACCAAAAGCCTTCTGAAGTTCTGCGAGGGGCGGGGCTTATCTCTGTTTTTTGTCTCCGTAAAAAGCGGTATCCTTTCCTTTCTCCACCACGGAACAACTAACCACTAGCTCTGCTCTATACTTGTTGTGGACATCCGACACACGTCGGAATATCTAACGCCCTTGCGTTTGGGTTCATGACATCGCCCGTAGGCTCACACAGCTCGGTCACTTTCAACGATTAAGTTACTGTTACGTCTGAAAGACTTCTGTTTCCAGCGCTACGAGACTGGAAAATCTAACGCCCTCGTGTTTGGGTTCATAACATTATATGCACCCAGCCATCCATTTTCATCCGCTTAGTCCGGGGTCGGATCGCGGGGGCAGCAGACGCAGCAGGCTGACCCAGACTTCCCTCTCACCCGCAACATTTTTCAGCTCATTTTGGAGGATTCCCAGGCGTTCCCAGGTCAGCCGGGAGATGTAATCCCTCGAGCGTATCCTGGTTCTTCCCCGGGGTCTCCTCCCAGTTGGACGTGCCTGGAAAACCTCTAAAGGGAGGCGTCCAGTAGGCATCCGTATCAGATCCCCAAATATTATATAATGTATATTCCTTATTTATACATAACATCACATCACCCGTGCCTGTTTTATTCTCTGCGATTCCGGTAATCATACAAGGTTGTATTAAAGAGCTCCGGGTGCCCGCAAACTTTTGTCGCTTTTGGTGTGGACACACCATAAGGGTCTTTGTGGCCTCGCCACCCTGCCAAGGATACACATTACAGCCGCTTATATCCACAATAGCATTATTTTTGTTATCACCATGAACGTATGACCACAGGTGAGGTTTGGAATGTGCCGTAGATGGACTTGTAGATCGAGTTGTCTGTCTGTCAATCTCTTCTTCCATGTTGCCCTCACTCCCAGACCCTAAGAACTCCTTTAGTATTGTGGCTCACTCTGGGAACATTACAGGAAATGAAGTTAAAAAAACTATTGGGTATACAGCCCAAAAGAAAGAAGTCATCCAGCCAATATGAGAGTTGAAGAAAAAGAATGTATGGGCAAACTGAGCGGTTTGAAACGATGAAGTTCAGGAGAAATATAGAAATGATATACAGTGGACATGCTTTCAAATTTAAAATCTAAATCATTTTCAAAATATTTAAATTGTCAGATGTTTATTTCACTCTAAATATGTAGGTAATCAAGAAGTTGGAATATGATTAAAAGGTTACTCAAAAAGTAAAATGACGCTTTACATTTCCCGGGGCCACCGAGGTGGCATGTGGCTCTGTCAGTGGTCCTATATAGATCATAAACACACTTGTTATTGTCTGACCTCCAAACTGAGGTGGCATATACAAGCAGACTACATTCTCAACATAGATACAGCATGACAGGACGCATGCCAGCTAAAGAATGGAATTTACAGATGTAGTTAGCATTTCATTACTTAAGAAAGGATAGGCCACATTGATGGGATTGGAAATATCCTATCTTTGAAACTTGAGTTGTCTTGTAAGCCTCCGACAGAGCATTCTGAACAAATTTAAACTTGCTTCTGTTTCTTTATAGCAGTGTCCCAACACATCATATACATGGGGAAATGTTATTGAGGGAACAAAGATGAAAGACAAATTACTGACGGGCAACTTATACTGAGGTTGTTTTAAGTTCTAAACGCAAATGAAAAAAGAAAAACCTATGGATCCAACTAGTGGCCTCACTCCAGCGCCCTGTTATTGCGTGCAACATGATGTAAAGCAGGGCGCCGTGTGCGTCAGCATCTTCCCAAATCCCCTTCTGTTTATCACATCACATAGTCTTCTCACGTTCCTTCCACTTTTCGGAACACACAACGTTAAATTGGTGAAACGTGGCTTTGTGGGATCAGTGCGGTATACCTCCAACCAGGCAAACTGTGCTCTTCACAATCAAACCCAGGCCAAAGCGAGAGCAGACTACCTCGGCCCACCCTGGTACTGCACAGCGCAGTATATTCTAACATGTGGCTTCCCGCTGGGCTTGGATGTGGAACTTGGCATTATTAACGGTGTAGATGTTTAACGAGGGAGGATGGTGGGCAGGTAGAATGTTGTTTTCCCTTCATGTTTTCCTGCACAGTCTGAACTGACTTTGGTAATATACGTTGTGAATATTATGCATGGTGACCACACCAAGCTCAACTGGCCTCCATCTGAGGTTCTCTCAAAGGATAATTATGGTTGTTCATGTTTATGGTTCAAACTGGATTCACTATGCATTACATTAACATTGTCCAAAGAAGACCACCTTGGATTGATGCCCTTTCATGCCCTTGACCTTGACCTTTGACCTGATCAATCCCAAAATCTAATTAAATGGTCCCCGGATAATAACCAATCATCCCACCAAATTTCATGCGATTCGGTTTAATACTTTTTTACTTATGTAAATAACACGCACGCACGCATACGTATTTACGCGGCGATCAAAACATTACCTTACACATTTTCAATGCGAAGGTAACTAGGGATATCGAAGAAGTTCCTACTTGTGATTGCTTTACCGAGCCACCAAAAGTAACTTTGACCAAATAATAGGATGAATAATATGTGTACTTTTCATACATATTCCAATGTTATACTGAAAGATACAAAACCATTCTGGTCCACTCAAGGTTCCTTTAGTTTCGGGACAATCGTTTTTTATCTGTTCACAGCCTCCTTTGGCTTCGTCTTATGGCCTCCAAAAAAATAAAATGTGTTTTGCATTTCTTTCTGTAAGGGATAAAGAAATGGGGATAGGGGAGCACCCTTTTGGACAGCCTCTCCCTGGAGGCATTAGTGAGAGCATACTTTGGTTGTACAAACAGGTTGGGACAGATCAAAACCTGCCTACTTTGTCCTCTCTGCACACCTGGCCAATCACTGCGTACAGTGGATATCATTATCCGTGGTACAGCAAAATAACTATAATATAGTATTACTCATCAACGTAAGTAAGAAAATGACAGTTGTTTGAGGATAAAATAATGTTGGGCAACAGGGTATACAATGAAGCTTACTGTAGCCTCAAGGTAACTTTCATACAACATTTCTGGAATTCCCTTTTGTTTAGTTTCACTCATGTGCCCTTGTTCCAGATAAACAAATAGTTTTTTCAGTACTTGCGTAATAAAAATCTGGCCCGTGGCCATGGAAAGCCCCATTTGGCCATGCTGTGGAGGAGTAGCAGTTTTCACTATTTCCTGACCCGACTTAGAGCAAACACCAAGTACTGTGTGTGTGTGATCTGGGCTTTCACGTTTCCCTTTCTTTTTTTTGTTTATTGCCTGAGAGTTTTAACTGCTCTAGTAAAGGGGAATTACAACCTTCAAGGGGAGCCAGCCACGCACCTTGGAAGGATTAATAGGTTGTTTTGTTGTTATGCTCCAGAGAGTAAACAGCGGTGTAAAATGGCTATTTGAGACATACATGAAATGCATTCACATGGGCGCAGAATTACTCATCCAATCAGGAGAGAAAACATGAGCCTGACAAACACACACACTGAAATGCACAAAGGTCAGCTTAAAAATCTGTCTCTAAGTTCCATGACGGCATCATCACTGATCCTCATACAGCAAAGGGTCACTTGACATGTTTCCACAATTATTGACTCAGGACCACCTCAAACAGATCAGGATTTCATTCAGCCCACAGCAGTGAAAGAGGGTGACGAATGACCTGCTAATCACCCGCACTCCTCTTCTTCCTGGACTTCGATGCTGCATTTGACACAGCGGATCACACAACTCCTAGAGGGGCTCCACACCACCATTTGACTGTCAGACTCTGCACTCAAGTGGTTTTAGGTCTACATTTCTGGGATCGCTGAATAGGTTTCACTGTGAAGATGAAATGAGTTTCAAACTGCTCCCTGTCTCCTATGGTATTCCGCAAGGGTCGGTCCTCGGCGCCATCCTCTTAATTATTTGCACGCTCCCCCTCGGTTGTATCATCAGCAAACATATGATGTCTTCCCATTGTTATGCTGACGACACACAGCATCAAAACTGCCCCAAGCCCCTCTGCAGCCATGCCATGTCTCACCGCCTTTCTTGGGGAGATAAAGTCGTGGATGAGCAACAACTTCAGTTGAACAGTAGCAAAGCCAATTTTGACGGTTAGGTCATACCCCTCTCCTCCACAGTCACTAATCTGGGAGTTAGGTTTGACCCTTACCTATTTTAATCCATCCATCCATCCATTTTCATCTGCTTTTTCCGGGCTCGGGTTGTATTTTAATTACCATATAAAATACCTGTGCAAAACCTCCTATTATCATCTCAAAAACATCTCTAAACTCCACTTAATCAGATGCAATCAGATGCAGAGAAGCTCATCGACGTCTTTATCTCCTCTAGACTGGACTCGTGTAATTCCCCCTTCACTGGGATCACTGACAAGAACATCCAGAAACTGCAATACATTCAAAACAGCGCTGCAAGAATCCTGATGAGAGTCTCGAAATATGAGCACATAACACCCGTTCTACACTTACTACAAAGTCCTACTACTCACTCAAACATGCCGTAAATGGAAATGCACTTCCGTGCCTAAGATAACTCATTACTCCCCAAACCTCCACCCGGATCCTCCGCATGGGCGATCAGCCTTTTGCTCAGCAGCGCCCCCTTAGGGAACAGTCTCTCTGGCCACTTGAGGGCAACACAGACATTGGACTCTTTTAAGATCGGCCTAAAAAACTTTTTATTCAGAAAGGTGTTCATGACTTTGAGTTAAATCCTTGTCAGCTATTTCTTTTTTATTATAGTTTGTTTTAACTATTTACTGGCTATGTAGCACTCGTATCACTTATGTCATGATAAATACAACTTATGATTATCACTTTGTAAAATTATAAAAGTGGTTTACACACAGAAGAATTATCATTCAATTGAAGTTGTGTTTCTCTCAACTTAAATTTCAGTCCTATATTTACTGTCTTTCTGACCCTGTTTTGGTCTCCGCCAACCTCTGGCTCTTTAGCTGCTAAATGCTGCTAAATTATCCATTATGTTCACCAGTTAGTTGTTAAATGTATCCATCAGCCGTTTAAATCTGGTGGGAAAGCGTACCATCGAAATATTATGTGTTTCACTGTGAGAGTGAATCGAAACAGAAAAGTTGTGGGCCATGAAAACCCAAATGTTGAGCTGAAAGATGCTAAAACGCCATGTGGAGCTGAGAGGAACTGTGCAGTGGAGTTATAAATCCCACGTGGGTTGACCCCTTTCAAACACAATAAATTAGTCCGATGTTAAAAGAAGAAGAATATTCAGTGCAGCTTTTAGGAAAAGTATTTCTTCAGGCATTTGCATTCAACATACAGTAACTTAAGTTGTACAATTCATGGGTCGGTGAATCCTGCACTCTTTATCTCTTTATCTCTATTTGTCTCTTTTAACATCCATACCCCTTTTTGTCAGGCATCTTCAGTATCTGGGCTAACAAGGGCTGCTAACGTAACGGCAAGGAAACCTCAGTGTGGTTCGCCAGCAACGATACAATACAACATTTCCCGTTGTCAAACTTACAAACCCCACCTCTAACATAAATGCACACCACTGTTACCCCATCTCTCCCACTCTCTGTTCCTTTCCTTCTGTCCATCTATCTCTCGGTTGTCCTGTAAAAGACCCGCTTGACCCACTAATGTGCCTTGCCAACCAAACAACAACCCTGATGCAGCTGAAACCAGATTATTCCAGTTCTCTGTGGCCAGGCAGAGGGAGCAAAGAGAGGGTGGCGGGTGGCTCAGCTTTAACAAACACACACACACACACACACACACACACAGACACACAAACACACACACACATACAGAGTTTCAAAGTGGAGAGTCGAGTGTCTCAGGCAGGAAGTGTCCCCTGGGTTTGGGTCTTTCTCTCTGATTGAAATTAAGAGCTCAGCTGTGGGGCAAAATATCCTCTACCTGTTGAAAGCCACAGTATCAACAGACGGGCGCTAAAGAAGAGAGTGTGTGTGTTGTGTGTGTGTGTGTGTGTGTGTGTGTGTGTGGGGGGGGGTGATGACAGTAGTAATACAGAGAGAAGTAAAATCGAAAATGTCCAAAGCGAGCCTCAGACAGAGGAAGTTAAATAAAGCTAATAGAAGATGCAAATAGAGGATGTAAGATATGTGGAGACATGAATAGGTCAGCAATAAAGCTTAGTGAGTGAAACACAAGAGTAAGAAACAACAAGACTTGAGCAAAAGAACAAAACAGGAAGAGAAAATGTGTGAAAATAAAGGTTAAAAAAAATGACAGAGGAAGAGAGAAGCAACTAAGAACAAGGAGTTGAAACCAGGGAGGTGAGCGGGAGGAAGAGAAACCAAGATGAAATTGGAGAAATGAGAAAATGATGCAACCTGAGGAGGGTGTGTGTTGGGGTTGGATGGTAGTGACAGCAGCGTGGTACTGCAACAGGGTCACGTCCTTGCTTGTGTAACCACCGCTCTACACGTCATGTGCTGCGGGGCAGAATTGATTTGATCAGAAACCCAGAGCGGCTCGATCGCATCAACCAACGTCACCGGTCCAAAACGTCACCACAGCCGACTGGGCCCACGTTAGCTGTGGATCAAGCCACTAGTCCTGAGATAATAAAATATCAGGGCAGGGTTCTGGTACAGCGTGTTCTTTGAGGACATATGCCTTCCATATTATTGGAATTTCACACACAGAAGGCGTAGTATAATAGAAGGTTTGATTATTGACGATTAAAGAATATGTTACTCAGGGAATGCTGCTGTTTATCCATTTTAACTCGTCAAAAAAAGTGAGGCTTGATCTGTGGCTCTAAATATGACCCTTTAGGTACCACTTTTGAGTTAGTTCCGGACATGGCAAGTGTCCTTTCAAAATAAAGTGTTACATTTTAGGTTTAGAAAAGTAGCTAACAACTCATGTCACTAAATGGCGTGAAAAGAGAGCTATGTGACTAACAACACAAACAAAGTACATGACTGACGTGATACAATGTTAATGTTTGTGCATTGGGGCCTTCATTTACGAGTGTCAATGTACTGTTGAGTTTGTCCAAGAAGTATTTGTCCCAATCATGTTTGCGCAGGCTTTGGTTGATTTTAGGCAAACGGTTCATGTAGAGCACAAAAGAGGCGGAACACACTTCTGGCTACTGGTTTGGAACCGATCGGCTGTCATCGGACGAGGATTTTTCTTTTCAATAGTATAGAATTGGCTTGTTGACTGGGAACTTGTGCAACAATGCGGACATACACGTGGTCTCCCTACTCCAATTACGTTCACACATCTCTAGTTTTGGTCCAGCTCAACCAGAAAATATTGGCCATTACACTTCAGAGGCTGAATCCTCATCAGACCATTCGCAGATGGATTCCGAGTTAAACAAAATGTAACTCCACTGCCCTAAGTCACTCCATTGAGAAAACAACCTTCGAATGACTGATTAAGTCTTGAGACTTTAAATCTGCGAATTCAATTCAATTCAATTCAGTTTATTTGTATAGCCCAGTTTCACAAATTACAAATTTGTCTCAGAGTGCTTTACAATCTGTACACATAGACATCCCTGACCCAAAACCTCACATCGGACCAGGAAAAACTCCCAAATAACCCTTCAGGGGGAAAAAAAGGGAAGAAACCTTCAGGAGAGCAACAGAGGAGGATCCCTCTCCAGGATGGACAGATGCAATAGATGTAATGTGTACAGAAGGACATATTTAGAGTTAAAATACATTCAAGGAATCTGACAGAGTTTATCAATAGTTCATATTTAGGCATATTCCACGATGGAGAGTTTGGAGACCTCCCAAGTGGAGGAGTGGGCGGAGTCCCAGCAGGGCAGTGGCACAGCTGGCGACAGGAACTCACAATCCAACCATCGAAGGTCCATCAGCAGATGGAATCTATGCCGTCTCATAGGGTCCGATGACCCCATGAGACGTGAAGTCAGAAGGACTCCGGGGAGAAAGCAGAGTTAGTCATGTGTGATGGAGAGATGAAGATTCATCCATAGGAGAAAGAAAAGAGGAGAGAGGTGCTCAGTGCATCCTAAACATCCCCAGCAGCTATAAGCCTATACCAGCATATCCAGGGGCTGGACCAGGGCAAACCTGATTCAGCCCTGACTATAAGCTCTGTCAAAGAGGAAAGTCTTCAGTCTACTCTTGAATGTGGTTACTGTGTCTGCCTCCCGGACTGAAGGTGGAAGCTGGTTCCATAAAAGAGGAGCTTGATAACTAAAGGCTCTGGCTCCCATTTTACATTTTAAGACTCTCGAACTACAAGTAGCCCGCATTTAGTGAGCGCAGCTCTCTGGTGGGCGATACGGTACTACAAGCTCTTTAAGATATGATGGTGCATCACCAATTAAGGCTTTGTAAGTTAAGAGAAGAATTTTAAAAGTGATTCTTGATTTTACAGGGAGCCAGTGCAGAGCAGCTAGTGCAGGAGTAATGTGATCTCTTTTCTTAGTTTTAGTGAGAATACGAGCTGCAGCATTCTGAATCAACTGGAGGGACCTAAGAGATTTATTAGTGCAGCCTGATAATAAGGAGTTGCAGTAATCCAGTCTCGAAGTAACGAACGCGTGAACCAATTTCTCTGCATTTTTTGAGACAAGATGTGCCTGATTTTTGAAATATTACGTAGATGGAAGAATGCAGTCCTTGAGATTTGCTTTATGTGGGAGTTAAAGGACAAGTCCCGATCAAAGATAACGCCGAGATTCTTTACAGTGGTGTTGGATGCTAGAGTAATGCCATCTACAGAAATCACATCACCAGATAATTGATCTCTGAGGTGCTCAGGGCCGAGTAGAATTACTTCGGTTTTGTCTGAGTTTAACATCAAGAAGTTGCCGGTCATCCATGTTTTTATGTCACTAAGACATGCTTGAATTTTAGTGAGTTGGTTAGTCTCCTCTGGTTTTATCGATAGATATAGTTGAGTATCATCTGCATAACAATGAAAGTTTATAGAGCGTTTCCTGATAATATTGCCCAAAGGAAGCATGTATAAGGTAAATAGAATTGGTCCAAGCACAGAACCTTGTGGAACTCCATGACTAACGTTGGTGGTCATTGAGGCTTCATCGTTTACAAATACAAACTGAGATCGATCTGATAAATAGGATTTAAACCAACTTAGGGCGGTGCCTGAAATACCAATCGACTGCTCCAGTCTCTGTAATAGGATGTTATGGTCAATGGTGTCGAATGCAGCACTAAGGTCTAACAAGACCAGTACAGAGAGAAGTCCTTTATCTGCTGCCATTAAGAGGTCATTCGTAATCTTCACAAGTGCTGTCTCTGTGCTGTGGTGTTTTCTAAATCCTGACTGAAACTCTTCAAATAAACTATTCTGATGTAGAAAGTCACACAACTGATTTGCGACCACTTTCTCAAGGATCTTAGAGAGGAAGGGAAGGTTAGAGATCGGTCTGTAGTTAGCCAAAACCTCTGGATCCAGAGTGGGCTTCTTCAGGAGAGGTTTAATTACAGCTACTTTGAAGGAATGTGGTACGTGGCCTGTTAACAAAGACACATTAATAATATCCAAAAGAGAGCTGCCAATTAAAGGCAAAACATCTTTAAGCAGCCTAGTCGGGATAGGGTCCAAGAGACAGGTAGACGTGTTAGAAGTAGAAACCATTAAAGATAATTGGTCACGGTTGATGGGAGAAAAGCCATCTAAATATATACCAGGACATACAGGGGTTTCCAAAGCCATTCCACTTGAGGACAGATTGGCACTGGTTAAGGGCAAGAGATTATTAATCTTGTCCCTAATAGTTAAAATCTTCTCATTGAAGAAGTTCATAAAGTCATTACTACTGAGGTCTATAGGAATACTGGGCTCCACAGAGCTGTGACTCTCTGTCAGCCTGGCTACAGTGCTAAAGAGAAACCTGGGGTTGTTCTTATTCTTCTCTATTACTGATGAGTAATATTCTGCTCTGGCATTGCGGAGGGCCTTCTTATAAGTTTTAAGACTATCTCGCCAAACTAAGCGGGATTCTTCCCGATTAGTTGAACGCCAAATGCTTTCAAGACGTTTGCTTTAATGTGCGGGTCTGAGGGTTATACCAGGGAGCAAACCTTCTCTTCCTCACTGTCTTCTTCTTCAGAGGGGCTATCGAGTCCAGTGTCATTCTCAGTGAGCCTGTGGCACTATCAACAAGATGATCAATCTGGGACGGACTAAAGTTAGACCAGGAGTCCTCTGTTATATTGAGACATGGTATTGAATCAAGTGCAGAATGAATCGCTTCTTTAAATTTAGCTACAGCACTGTCAGTTAGACATCTGGTGTAGAAACTTTTGACTAGCGGTGTACACTCCGGTAGTATAAACTCAAAAGTTATAAGGCTGTGGTCTGACAGAAGAGGATTCTGTGGGAAGACCTTCAAATGCTCAATGTCAACGCCATATGTAAGAACAAGATCAAGCGTGTGGCCAAAGCTGTGAGTGGGTTTCTGTACTCTCTGACGAAAGCCGATCGAGTCCAACAATGAGATGAATTCCCCAAAGCTTTCAAATGAAATCACTGTTGTTGCGATCACAGATACAGCAGGCTTACCCTGTCCGTTGGAGTAGTAGATCCACTTCTCTTTGACCTGCGTTAGAGGCGTAGTTGCTTTCTTCTGAATTGCCTTCTCAATGATGCTGCTCGGGTCCTGCATGGGGCCCTTTTTCAGGACGCGAGAGCTCCGCTTCACGCTGCAGATCACGATCACCACCAGCACCAGCAGGAGCAGCAGCACTATCATCCAGGGCAGGTGCTCGTTGATGTCAAAGTGATCGTGGGTGCTCGGCCGTGGGGAACCCCTGCGAGTAGGTCTGTAGTAGCTGGAGACCCCACTTCCACCACCTCCACTCCCCTGCCCGGCTACTTTGCTAACACCAACCCTGACTACCTCTATACCCTCCACAGCCTCCACCGCCCTCTTGTTGGGGTCTGACACAGTGTCAGAATCGGGTTGCCCACGCGGTTGCTCGAGGCCTATGCGTTGCTTGAGAGTTGGAAGCTGTGAAATCTGCGGTGGATCACGATTTGCCGGGGTGGGATTGCCAGACCAGCTGAGGAGAAGCCCTTCTGCGTGGTGGTCTTTCCCACCCGAGTTTCCCCTCAGTTGAATGGCTGCTGACTGGCTGTAGGTGCCTGTGATGAGAGACAGAGGGATCGATGGAGACGAAGATAGAGGAAGAGAAATGAGAGAGAACAGAGAGAGAGAGACAAGAAACAAGATAGTGGAGAGGTACGAGATGAGAAACAAGAGAGGGAGGGTGAGGATATTAAATTCACTTACATCAGAGATTTGCTGTATCAAGACGATGAAAAGATAGCATCACAAGAGGGAATCCTAATAGTTTAATCCATGCACGCAATAAGGACCTTAAACAGAAAGTGATCTCAGCCGTTTGCTGACATCCTGTAATCTTGGAAACTGATCCCCAACTTTTTTGAGTCAATAATCAAGCTGACGTTCACTTCTTTGCAGCAGCAATTAGAAGGCAAATAAACCTAAATGATGGATGGAGTATTCGGTGCCTGACGCTGTATAGGTGAGCGTTCGTGATTTGACAGCCCTGCCAGAAGGATGTTTCAGCTGTCCAGGCAAGAGATGACCGATGCCTATACAACACATTGATTTGCATCTGTCATCTGTACAGGATGCCACATGCTCATTACAAGTTTGTTGGTTACCAATACCAACAGCCAAATGATGTGCAGGTTAAAACCTGAAACCCCATTTCTAAACACTGCCAAAAGAAAGGAGGAATCTTGGGATTGGGATGGGCTAACTACTCGCAGCCGATCAAATCTGTTGATATAGGAACATTGCCATTAGGATTGTCCCAAAAGCAGGGTCAGTGTTTCTCAGACAAGGGCACAAACCGACATGTTCAGTCGATTAGTGTGTCATTAACTGCTATTGATTATTATTGTGCCAGTGTACTGTTGCTAATGTGATTGGTGTTGTGTAATGGCAATAACTCATGATTGGGCTGCGGACTGTTTCTGGAATTGTCACTTGGATGACTGGTAATCCCTCTCATCCTTTTATCAGCAGACAGGCACACAGAGGCAGGTCTAATTCACAATTTAGGGTTGACATTTTGGTTGTCAACTTCTTCCAGTAGTACACTGTTGGTTTGGATGGCGTTATTAGCTGTAACCGCCATGAGCTTGCAAGTTATTTACAGCAGGATTTGAGACTATTAATGTACCTTTGTCCCCGGGATAGTAGAAATTTTAACTGATAATTCTATATAGTGAACAATGAATTTGTGTTGAAATCGGGAGGATGGCGAGTAGCTTTAGCTGTCAGCAGCTATCATGATGTGCTCACGCATGAACATGTATTGTTTGCTGCTGGACTAATTCTCTGAAGATCGTACATAGACCGTAAAACATTTTACTGTAAAATTACTGTAATTTACAGGCGAAACTGCTGCCAGTAATTTACTGTAAAATGTACAATATCTTAACTGTATCAAACAATACTCTTGATACTGTAATTCACTGTAATAATAAAAAATACAGTAAATTACTGGCAGTATAGTTTTGCCTGTAAATTAATGTAAAATGTACAGTATCTCTACTTGTAACACGTGGCATTTAGTCTTTAAAAGGGTTTTAACAGATTATAATCTTCATTGTAAATTCTGCACTTTTTTATCAACATCATTTTGAAGAAAATATTTGAAGGATTCCATTCTCTCGTTTTCTCGTTTGAGCTTAAAACAACACTGCCATGAAGCGTCATTGTTTTCCAGGTACTGGTGACTCCTATTCGGGGGCCCTTTTGAAATATAAATAAACATTCACAGCAAAATCTCTGCAAGACATCTGTGGTTGCTAGGAGATTTGTGATGTAACTCCAAAGCCCGTCACGTGAATAACGTAAAGTAAAACATGAGTACAGTTTGTCTCATCAACAATGTTATTGTTGAGCCAAGACGTGTTTTTCTAGGCTACAACTCTTTTTCTGCCCCTTTTCCGACACAGGTGAAAAAATAACAGTTATGAGTGCGTAATACCCACCGCCTCCACCCACCCTCACTTTCCCTCTGACCGCACAGACGGGGTCAAATGAGCTGGCTGAGACGCCATCTATCGCATGCCAGCACAAACAGTAGTGACAGTGTTATAGGTGTGGGGGTGTCTGTAGGGAGAAGGGCTTTACTGGCATCAGGGAGTTGATTCGGAGAAATGACTGACTGAGACAAGACGTAAGAGGGACGCCGAGAGGAGGACAAAGAACGGGAAACACAAAAGGGAAAGAGAGGGGTTTTAAAAGTAAGAAGGGAGGGAGGCAGTCGGAAAAAATAAGGTGAATGAGGCAGAAATAGTAACATTCCGGAGGCTCGGAACTGCCACCAGTTTGTCTCCATGCCCACAAACGTTTTAGGATTCCCACCGTGTCCTTGATGTCATTTTGCTGCCATGGGCAATTTGATTAATAAGGCTTCCACTCTGTTCTGCCGACTTCCAGCCCGTTAATAAATGCATAGACATGAGCGTGGTACTTCCTCATCATGCTCACATCGAGGAAGTATCTCAAAATGTTTAACCATGAATGGCAATGACATGAAGGAGGAAAGTACATCCTTACTTCAAGCTCTTACTAGCCTAATTCAGCCCACCTCAACAAGGTATAGGATCAGTAGACATCACGCCACTTTTTGACGAGCCATATTAAAAGCCATCTCAAACTTCTGTTGCTATTTCGAATCAATGTTTGCATTCAATCAGTGCCTCTCACCTTTGTTTACAGATCCAGTCAGGGATGATGATGGAGTGGATGAAGAAGTCCCGGGTCCCTGTGCAAGAACAGCCTGTGCAGGCCCCAGTGTGGTGGTTGTGAAGGCAGGTGAAGACGAAGAGGAAGAGGAGGCTGCAGAAGGGGCTCCGCAGATATTATCAGTCTCTCTAGTCCCCGGCGTGAGTAGCACCAGCCCCTGACCTCGGCAGTCCCTGTGGGTCGGGCACTTCACTACACTCGACTCGGCATCTGAGAACGTGCCCTTGGTGCACGGCTTACAGAGCACGTCCTCCGTTTCACTGCCCCGCCTTTTCACCCTGGTGCCCGGCGGGCACGGCGAGTGCGGCTTACACTCCGCGCCGCCGTCTCCCGGCAAAAAGCTGTTGGGGGGACACGTGCAGAGCCGGTCCTGGATGGGCGTGCAGGCGGCCCTCTCGACGAAGCCCGTGGGACACGGCGTCCGACAGGGATGGCATTTCTTCATCCCGTTCTCGCCCCGTGTGAAGTTGCCTTCGGGGCAGCGGCTGCACTCCCTCACGGTCGTCCGGGTGCAGTGGACAGACACGTGGGTGCCTGCCGGGCACTTGTCACAGACCAGCTGGGTGCCCGAGTCAGGGTCGGTGTGCTGATAGTGGCGGGGTGAGAGGATGGGCTGGTCAGCTTGGCCGGTCGTGGTCAAAACCCGAGCTGAGATGTCAACCATCACTGTACATAAGAGCTGAGAGGAGAAGAAAATAGATCATTTAGATAGCCGAATATATCTGTGCAATGAGACTGAAGCTCCATTAGTGCTGGGTATCATTTTACGATGCCAGCACTCTTAAAGTGATTCACAGACCCATGGAGTACTTCACGTGATACCTTTTCTTTCCTACTTTATTCGATACCCTTCATGTGAATGGAGGCATTCAGTCCCGTAAAATGCTACAACCGCACTTATTTTTATCACACGCCACAGGCGTGTAGCATAGCCGACCTTTTAAACTATGTCGGTGGTGTGTCAGCGTGCCGAACCGTCAATTCTGTCAAAAACACAGCGCTCAACTTCGCCTCAGTCCAGCGTCACGCTACGCTGCATCTCGTTGTTGAAGCTGCCAGCGGGCCAATCTTGCAGTGATTGGCTGCCATCAAAACCATACAGACGCACCATACATGTGTACAAGTACTGGTTTAGTGAAGTTACTGCCGTTTCTCCAAATGATTCCTCTAAATGGTTCGACCCTCTGGGAACATGAACGCTGAGATTCAGATCAATTTGCCAAGAGACCAAAATCCACAGCAAATATCAAGGAAAAGAAAATATTCTAGCTAAATTGGTGAGACTAAAGTATGTGCATGCATCTCCTGCCATGGTCACAATACTCCAACTCATAATCCATAATAAACCAAAAGCAGAAATCCCATTCATGAATAAACACAAATTGCATAACAAGCTGACCACAAGTTGTGAAGACACTGCGTCTAGTTCTTGATCAAAGGGTTGGACAGATGGCCGGATTGAAAGGACAGAAACATGGACAGCTGGCTGGACAGAGCAACTGACAGAAGGACTAACGCGCCCCATCCCAACCAGCTGAGACGCCTTCTCACTCTTGTTTGCCCATATTTGGATCAGGTCACACATTAAGAGTGAGCCCATGCAATCAAAACAACTGGTTCCAGACCAGCAGTGAGCCAGACCTCAGCACAGGTTCCTCACTGTAGACAGAGATGAGTGTGTTTTTTAAGATATGGATTCTGGAAAGTGTAATTTAGGTTTCCAATGCACACTCGAGTTTGCTTTGATGAATTTTATAAGAAAACCCCAAATTAATCTAGCCTCATGTCATGACTCATTCGGTCACCCTCTGCTCACTGTGCACATTCACTTTACAACCTTTTAACAGACACACCGTATGACTGGCTTTCCTCCTGTGCGTGTGTGTGTGTGTGTGCGTGTGTGTGTTTTTTTCAGGCTCCCCTCTCACCTCTGCTGGGAAGCTGACAGCTCACTGGGTTTAGGGGAATAATAAATACACACGTCTCAAATTTACATCACACACATACTCCTACACACACTCACACACACAGTGACTGAGTCATGTCTGAGCAATAACTTCAGGCAGCCTCCTCTCTAATACTTCTAAAGGGGTGACGGTGTTTAGTCCACTGATAGCTAGACCCAACAGACATGTGGTACGAGAAGTTCTCTCATTTTATCGTTTTATGCTTTGTGTTGCAGTGAAAGACCGGTTTGTTTGCCTCCTGACCAAAGACTGTATTTAAGAAGTGCACGTCATCACCCGTTGGCCTTAAGTTTAGAAGTGTACATCCCGCAAATGTATTTCAACCATCCTGAGGTCAGACGGTCAAAAGAAGTAAAAAGTCTGTCTTTTAACTTTGTTATCGTCACCTAGTAGTGATAATAAAATTTAAAAAAACACAATAATTAATTAGATTAGAATTAGAAGATCTGTCATTGTATTTGTATTTAATTATTTGCGTTGATTAAAATAAATCAGGATTAGTGTTGTGTTATTGAACTGCTTTGCGCTCGTGCCAGGAAGCTAATCCGCTCATAATAATACGTTAATATCTTATACATATTCCTCTGAATATGATATATCTCATTCAAACAACTGGATTCAAGTTTCCCGCTAAAAACTTAATTTTACAAGATGACATGCGAATCATAATAGCTCATAATTTACCTTCAGACAATTTTTATTTTACTGATTTAGAACTGGAGCGTGGCGCAATGTACCTCAATGCCACCTCCGTTGACGTTAGCGGTTAGCTTTATTCGTTAGCCGAGCTGCTGATGCTCCTCCATTGTGCCATTATGCACACTGTTGGATAGCATCGGAATCAGAGGAATCAAGTCCTAGGGAATCGGACCAATAGGAAACCACTTCTCAACGGGAACGGGTGTTTGATTTCCATCCCTGCTTCCGCACTTCAAAGTATAACGCATGGCCTGTAGCCGTGTCTCTAGGACACAAAGTCGACTCTCCGACTGCCTGATCTGACATGTTTACTGGAAGAGGAGAACACACAGCGGCCGATGGTGAGAGAGAAGCCAGGTTTGAAACGGGTTGAGTCGTGTGCAGAAATCTGTGTACTTCCCTTTCCCAGAGTGTGTTCTCTGAAGGTTAGATAAGCAGCCCCCGTGTGGCAGAACCAACAGTTCTGGGTTTGAAGTGATGCACCGAGGGGGAGAATTTAGCCAATGACGCACATGAAAATTGGTCGAGAACAAAAGCGTTTGTTTTCGGGTCCTCCCAGTGAAGCCCCACTGCATCACGTTTCCTTCAGAGGCAGAGCGGTTAGGAACACTATCCACCGTGGAGACAACTGAGATCAGTGAGACGTCAAGGAGGACACAAAGAGACGTCTCCTACTCACTTTCCCTTCATCAAAGACTCAAAGAAAGACAAACTTGTTTTATAATTGGTGCTAATAAGAATAAAGCCGTCTATTCTTCTCGCCCACCCCCCCGTTCGGCTCTTTGTGCTCGTTCCCAGAACCCTCCTCCATTAGCATCGGCGGAGCATGCTCACGACACGCTACTCATAACTCTGCGTGGAAACGTTGAATGAATGCGTTGGATCCTGCTGACGCGACGCTGCCGGGACAACGGGAACAATGGATGGTCCCTTCTCTCTAAACAGGAACTATGGGATGCTTTTTGAGCCAGAACCTGTGGTGCAGATTTAGTTTTTGACTGGGGAAGCGAGCTCATTGCAAAATACCAGGAAAACAATGAGCAAATCAAGACAAGGAGCTGAATAAGTGCTTTTGATAAAAAATAAGTGCTTTGATAAAGAGAAGAAACTGCCCATAAAAACATCTAAAACTCACCAATTATCTTCTCTGCTGGGAGATTATGTAACTGGGCATGTCTACTCTCCCTGTCTTCCTTGTCCGTCTGTCTTTCTGCTTGTCTGTCTAACTGTCTGTGCCGTCCGTCTGTGTGTCTGTCTATCTGTCTGTCTGTGTGTCTGTCTGTCTTTCTGTCTGTCCATATGTCTTTCTGCCTCCTGTGTGCGTGTCTGTCTGTGCCGTCCATCTGTCTGTCTTTTTGTATGTCAGTCTGTCTTTCTGTCTGTCTGTCAGTCTGTCTGTCTGTCTTTCTGCCTCCTGTGTATGTGTCTGTCTGTCTGTCTGTCAGTCTGTCTTTCTGTCTGTCTTTCTGTCAGTCTGTCTTTCTGTCTGTCCGTCTGTCTGCGCGAGCCGTCTGTCTGTGTGTGCTGGGGAGAGAGGGGGGGGGGGGTGGGTCGTAGCCATTCACGGTTACATTCATTCAGTGACACAGCAGCACAGCAGCAGCAGCTCTGCTGTGCTGCTAGCGGAGAGAGAGCACTTTTCTAGTGTTGATGTTTTTCTTCATGTGTTTCCTGATTAAGTTACATATTGAGCAGCTGGACTTTTTTTTTGTTTCATGTTAGTAACTGTAACCAAGATCCCCACTCCATGCAACCCCGTAGATGTCCATCATTAGTCAGATGTATTATTAAAATTAAATACTTTCGACCATGTCCCACCATTTCGTGTCACTTTGCATTTTTGAATATGCAATTTTACACATTTGTTATCCCCTTTACTTCAATGCAGCATTATGCAACACGTACTGTTCCCCCCTGTGTGTGTCTTTGCCTCGAGATGGAGCTCTTTGGGGAGAAGCTACATCTGCAACCCCAATTCTAAGCAAATGAGGGTGGTTACTTTTAACGTGGGTGGGGGAGGGGGAGCTCTTTCGCAGCCAAACCGAGGCTGATATTTAGAGACGGCGAGCGTCTCTTCCCGCTGTTGCACCTGGGCGATTGCCACACACACACACATACAGACGCACACATACACAGACATACACACACACTCACACTCACACACACTCTCTACACCCTGCAGCTCAGCAAAGCATGAATCAATTTCAGTCTGTGCTGCCAGCCTCCCTCTTATTATGCCAACTTTGTCTCTGTGTCTTGCCGCACTGCCTATAAACTACATCATCATCTGCCTGGCCGACAGACCGACCAGCCAATCAGAAGACCGGATGCGAGGCGATGGGACAAGAACTGTCGTTATCCCTCCATGCTCCCACGCCTGTGTGCACTGCAAACAGCAGCGGTGTTCATGTCAAACACTCTGCTGCATTGATTTGTGACCATCATTTATTTTTTTCATCCGTCTCTATTCCACGTTATTAGGAGCGCGTCGACAAATTGCTGCAGTACCCCTTAAGCTGTTGAGGTGTTTTGAGGAATCAGGGTTAAAGTTTTTATCGTGCCAATTAACTTATGTCTGTTTTGAGAGATTAAAGCAATGAGTTGAAAAAAGTAAGACCTTTTTTTATGTAACCATTCAGTCGAAAAACACACACTGTGAAAGGGACCGGACAGCACGGTGGCAGCAGCCTCAAGCTAGCCCCGCCCAAAAGCATGTGACTCCAAATGGAGCGTCATTTATTAAATGAACGCTGTATTGAAGAAGACTTGTGATTGAGACCATGAACCCATGTTTACAATGTTTACTGAGTCATTTTTTTCATAGACTTCTATACAACCAGAGGAGTCGCCCCCTGGTGGCCATTAGAGAGAATGGAGCTTGAAGACACTTCCGCATTGGGTTCCCTTTTCGGACTCAGAGGTCGCCGTCCGGAACCCAAACCAATGAGATAGTCTCTAGTTTGAAAACGAACAGGTCATTTTTATGACGTTTGTGAGGATCTATGTCTGAATGACTGGTGCAACTGAATCCCGAGGATTTGTGCTGCCTGGCGGGGCCTCGGGAGGACTTTTCATTTGATGCCTCTGGGACTCGCTGACGTGCTAAAGGAGAGGGTAAGGGTAGGGGTAGGGGGGGGGGGGGGGGATCCCAGGGTGGAGCTGTCTGCCAGGCAGCTCTTGTTTACAGCACACAGGCAGCACTGCACCACTGCCGAGCAGTGTTCCTGTTAAACACACACCCACAGTACACACACACACACGCAGGCACACAAATGCCCCCCCCCCCCCTCGCTGCAGTCAAAGGCCATCCGGAGACACGCCCAGCACCCAGTTTGCTGGTAAGCATTGGAGCAGAGCACGACTTGATATGTCAAATCTTTTTTTAGGTGACAGGCAGCCCAAACCTGAACCCCCCCCCCCCTTTTCACTTCCCTGTTTTTGTGTCTGAGCAGTCAGAGAGACGTCTGCACTTTTGACATGTGATAGGTCACTGCTGCATGCCTAATGTCCTGAGGCAATGCTTCTTTGGACTGGTGTCGGGAGTTACAGAGGAGTGGATTTTCCAAACACTAAAGGAGATTGTGCAAAAAGATTCATAATGTTCCCCCAACCAAACATCTGGGGGAACATTATGAATCCTATATTTACCCGTATAAAGCTTTGCACCATCGTAAATATAAAAAAATGTCAGCAGATTTACTAGAAATACCCGTATGCTATTACAATCTCAGCAAACTCTACTTTGATCTCTTTGGCGACACTTGTGGCGGTAAGTGGTAACTGCAGGTGTGTTTTTAGAGCTCACTTCTCAGAGGCAGTAGCTTGTGATTCTTTTCAGCAGGGAATGTCGCCACAGATCCCCTGTTCGTAATAGTGATGGGCTTTCATCAGTGGGCCATCGTCTCAATCACAAAGTTTTCCATCATTGGGCAATAAGCAGTGACTTAACGGACATTTATTTTCTAGCTTAATATTCTAAAGGTGCGTTCACACCAAAAGCGATGAGATTTTTTCACGTGACTGAATCCCATTAAAAGTCAACATACAGACGTGTAGGGCTGCGATAGACGCAATATTTTTCCGGGCGCCGTGGTTATGGCGTTTGGGGCGACGCGATGTGGGCGACGCGTTTACAGCGGCGCGTTTTCAGCTGCGCAATTTTAGCCCCTAGTTGAAATATTTAAACTTTATTTAAGCCAATCAGCTTTCGAGTTGCTCTGCACTTTATCACTGTCCTGCCGCAGTTGAATCAGAACAAGACGGACAATAATGTTATGAACACAATAACACATATTATATATTATGATGTTATGAACACAATAACACATATTATATATTATGATGTTATGAACAAAATAACACATATTATATATTATGATATTATGAACAAAACAACACGCATTTAGTGTTAGATGTTCCGCTCTCGTAGCGCTGGAAGCGGAAGTCTTTCAGACGTAAAAGTAACTTCATTGGTGAAAGTGACCGAGCTGAGTGAGCCTATACGGGTGATGTCATGAACCCAATCATGAGGGTATTAGTGTGAAGATTGTCCACAACAGGTATAAAGAAGAACTAGTGGTTAGTTATTCCGTGGTGGATGAAGGAAATGATAACGGTCTTTACGGAGACGAGACACAGAGATAAACCCCGCCCCTCGCGGAGCGTCTCGACGCTTATGGCGAGAACATGGTTGAGCGATTAAACTCGTGCGGTTTGGGCGATGCGTAAAATCCCATCGCTTTTGGTGTGAACGCACCCATGGCTGAGAGTCTAGTGAAACTGATGGTCCTAATTTTTGGGGATGGATTTGGTGCTGACTTTGTTTTCACTGAGGGAAATATAAGGCATACCATTGATTTTACCCAGGAGATGAGTGTACTAAAGTACAGTCATTAACCGAAGAAAGTAATTCAACATTGGAAGGTTAATTTTGTAAAGACACTATTCATGTAAATGAGTGGAAACAAGTCTTCAACACAATGATGATGTCGTAGTGATGTCATCAGGGTTATCCCAGCAATAAATTCATAATGTGTTAATTTTAACAGAAAGCTTGGGGCGGGGGGGATTTTGCATTCCAGCTACATATAGAAGTTGCAGGATCAAATATTTTTTCTAACTTTCAATTTGACAATTCTCATTTTTTAACCATCTCTTGGTAATTCCAAGGTCATTTTAAAACTCTGGTGCAGCCCCTTCAAGTTAATTATCTCTTTCGTAGCGTCCAGCCCGAACATGTGTTGGTCTTTTTTGTTGTTATAAAGAGACTACAAGCAGGGTTTTCTAATCAAAACTGCTGAGTCAGGACTTATTTCTTTCTGTCTATTATTTCAATTGTTTCCTTCTAGCATCTGCTGCTGATGTTCTGACACCTGTTGGAAAGACAGTGAGCCTCCCTTTTTGTAATGGAGGGATGTTATGACGCAGCATTTTTAAACCATGCCTAACATCTTACACTCACTGTTTCTTATCGCAACCACCAAACAAAGGACATCGTGACCCACCCACCTGAAACCTGATACCAGCACAACGGACGGGAAGCACCTGTCTTTAGATTTCTCAACGGCACGAGCGGTTAACGTGGACGGACGGGCCCGCGAGGCTTGGATCACGGATCCCGTGACACGGCTCTGTGATTTGTGCTGAGCGGGCAGCAGGAAGCAGACTTTCACGTGGCTCAGTATTGTGGTTCTGTTCAGAGACAGTGGGCACGGATAGGGGTGGGGGGTGGGGGTGGGGGAGGGGGGACTCAAGTCACTGTACACAACAGGAAACAATCCAGTTACTGTTTAGTCTAGCCTGTGTGTGTGTGTGTGTGTGCGTGTGCGTGCGTCTGTCTGTGTGTGTTGGACCATGTGAGTTGCATAACGAGATGTGGGTTGGATGTTTGTGTGTCTGTGTGTGGCAGAAGACATTAACTGTAATTACAATCCATTCAAAGCAGCACACACATTCACGCACACACTCACGCACACACACACGCACGGAGCAGCAGCACCTGTTGCTGTGTCACCCTCGGGGCTCATTTAGCCAGCTGACAATAGCCGGTGGGGATTGTTTAGGCGTGGAATAGATATTTTGAGTCTGCTGATGGGGGGAGGGGGGGGGGGGGAGGGGGTAGAACTCGGCAAAACTTCGGCCTCGGCAGTCCTGGTTTTAGCGGTTAAGGGCGGATACTGAGACTTAGCTAAGTATGTAGGGTCAAATAAGTTGAATAAGTTCAAGCGGGTCTCCTGGGTGAGAGTCCTGTGTATGTTTGACAAAACCATCCTCCCTCACCCTCCTCCCTATGCGCTGCGACATCTCATAGACGCTAAAGGACATGCTATCAGACACCAAGGGGCCACTAGCCAAGACCCTGGGAATGGGACCAGTCTGACCGATTAGCACATGTCGTCTGTCTGAACTGTAAAGATACCAACCTTCAGATTTGGGTGGAGTTGTATCACATAAGGTCCAAAATACTATACGCACATTGAGGGTTTTCCCATCGGCAAGCATATTAACATTCTTATACTGTATTTTTTATTCATTTAAAGTATTTTTATATATAAATGAAGTCCTTAGAAGCTGGTGAAACGAGACGCGAGGCCTGACACAAAGCTCGCTGTTCAAATGGAAAGTTGTTTAAGCTCATCTTTAATTTAATTGCGTTGTCCTGCCTTTCATACCAAAAACACACTTTATCTTTTTAAAATTCCATCACCGTGGAGCGAAAGAAAAAGGAGGAAGGAAAGGGAATTCAATGTACGCAGGCAAAGTCTGAGGATGAGGATGAGAATGAAGAGCTGCCGATACGGATCCAACTGCATTCAACAATTCTGGCGTACTGATTGGACACCTCCACCCAATGAAAAGGGGAAAGCATCCACCCATCATCCACTCACTCATAAGTTATGCTGATAATAAAAAGTATTTTTTTTTTGTATTACCACAAATTTTCAAATCATTTGCTCAAATAAAACCCATGCGCTTGTAGTCAACGGACCGCCTTTCCTCTGGTGTGGAGCCGGAGTCAATGGGCTAACATGTCCACTTGTCTGTCCGACAGAGCTGAACAATGGGCCGCCGACTTTCTGCATCCCTCCACCGGGGACCCTTTTGTGTCGCTCTTCCCACCGAGGGAATGAATGACGGACATCACCCACTGCTGGTGATGTTTCAAGTCTACCAAAAAGATGTCTCCCTTGGAGTGTATTTAGCCATCAAAGTTGGACATTATTTATGGATACTTGATTTGAAGTTTAGTCTGGGACCCAAAGAAATAAAAAAAGAAGAAAATAAACAGGCACTGTCCCTTTAAATAGAGAACCTGCTGTCGGAGTCCTTGGGATAAAGAATCATCATAAGGTGGGGTGTACTCACCACTGCGGACGCATACAGGGCAGACATCGTTCTGCTGGACTAAACGCAGATGAGGGTCGCACGGTCTTGTCCTGCTGGAGAACCCCTTCTCATCCCTAGATGTTCCTCCTACTCCTCCTCACCACCATCATCATCATCATCATCATCACCATCCTCATCATCATCATCCTCGGCTTGCTGGAGGAGAGGAGCTCCGGTGGTGCGGCGACAGTTTTTCAACTGCAGTGCTTTTTAGTCCGGGTCTCCAGGTGGACCGGTTTCAGGTAGTACGGGACCTGGACCTGGGTCGGAAGGGACGCCGTGTTGATGGTTCCCATCGCGGTGATGGGTGAGGGTTCACGCTAGTGTTGAAACGCCGCCTCGCCCCGTCCAGGTCCGTCAGTGTGCAGTGCAGCTCTCTCTCTCTCTCTCTCTCTCTCTCTCTCTCTCTCTCTCTCTCTCTCTCTCTCTCTCTCTCTCCGGCGCTGCGGAGCGCTACACAGCAGTGACGCGAGCACAGAGGGGCGGGCGTTAGCGACGCAGCCTCGGCCAATCGGAGCTTGGCCAGAGCCGTGCACGTGTGTGGCTGAACCCTTGTCTGTATCCGGAGACTGAGCGGGACGGGGCGGGACAGGGTGTGTGTGTGTGTGTGTGTGTGTGTGTGTGTGTGTGTGTGTGTGTGTGTGTGTGTGTGTGTGTGTGTGTGTGGGGCTTGGGGTGCTTGCAGGTGAACCAGGGTTCAGGCCCAGGACATCATGTTCTTAGCATGCTGAGACAAGAACAGTAAAGATACACGACAAAATATATCTATTTTTAACTTTTTTTATACCACACGTTTTACTTTTAAATTCTCATCATTGCACGTTGTTTAGTCAGAATCTGTTATCTACACATTATAAACAACACAGCTTGGTCAGTGGCTTCAAACTAGGACTCTGTCTACCATACATCAGAGTGTCTTTTCAAAATAAAAGTCCTTCTCCACAGGAAGTTAGGTTTGGGTAACAAACCCACTCAGTTAGGTTGAGGAGGAGAGCGTGGCTTACGTTATGACTAGCTAGTGACAAACTGGTTACACCAAACTGGCTACGCCAGCTACTCGTGACTCGTGACACTAACGACTCACGTGACTGAATGCGTGGTGGAAGAATGTCACTGTTAGTTTTACTAGTTTTAGTCTTCAGGATCAAATTTGAGCAAGGGGCCAGAAAAGGCACTGGAATTGCGGCTCTCGTGAGTCATGTGACAAAATGTTAACATTAATTTTAGTGGTGCCCTGAAAGAAAGTCGAGGAGAGGGAGCCAACGAGTCACGTGACTAACGAGTCGTGTGAATGAGTCACATGACTACCGCTGATGCGTTATTTGACTAACAACTCGTTTTACAAAAATGTTAACAGAAGCCAGGGACGAGAGAGTCACGTCAACAGTGACTCACGTACAGCACCCCCCCCCTCCCCCTTAAAATCCCCTTTCATTACTCTTATGTTGCTGGTAAATAGGCCACCTGGTTGTCCCTGTGAATGCAGATGACACAGTGGGAATGGCTTTTTGAGCTCGGGCATATGGGCCACCACATCACACTCCCCTGAATTGGGAACCAGTCGGGTCTCCCATTAGAGAGTCATTACAGTAACCTTGTAGGCCGTTTCCCACAGCGTGAGGCCACTCACTGAGTGCTTCTCGAGTGCGTCTCAACGTATAGGAATAATTTTACTGCTGTTTTGATGTGGTCTGATTTCAGGGAACAGTAGTCTTTTTTAAAGTGAAACCAAAAAGAAAAATTGGCCTCAAATGTTGAGCCATGAACGAATACATCCATCTGCTGAATTATAGCTTTGTGATATTTTATTCCAACTATCTTCTTTAATGATGGGTACACTCAGTGACTCAGTGGTAGAGCAGGGTATTAGCCAGGGATCTGGGGTATGAGCTGAAGGACTTCCCTGTGTGCACGCATTTGTATCCAGAGTAAACATAGTCACTCTCCTCACTGTGTGGGGATTCATAACCAGTTCATAAGGACTCTTCTTCGGTCACGACATCAGGCCCGGATATGTCAATTGGTTAAACATGGCGCCTTGAGTCATCTGTTCGGAGCGGTCAACCCGTCCCTCCGAGACATTACCTGTCGAGACATCCCCACACATAAACACACACACACACACACACAGGAAGGCAGCCATAGTCTCAAGCCGGCATACTCACAGCCTCCGACGTCGCCGTATGGAGCAGCGGCCAGGAAAAGAAGAGCAGAGCACCAACTGCCCCTACGTCCCCACCTTATCTCCCCCCAGCGGGTTGGGGGGAGATAAAGGGAGGAAACAAGCTTTTGCCGGTTGGGGAAGTGAGTCAGTGACTCAGTGGGATGACGGCAGAGAACAAGAAAGGGAGAATCCTTTGGGATACGAGGACCCACGTGTCCTCCTGACTCACGAGCGCTCAGTGGGCCACAAAGTCGGTTCCTCCGGGGCAACGCGACCTCAGACTGCAGTGACTGGGTGGAGCGGCCTTTTTAGAGGAGTAATTTAACTCAGAAAACAAACGATGCCTACGGGCGAAAAGATTGTTTGGAGGTGTGTGTGTGTGTGTGTGTGTGTGTGTGTGTGTGTGTGTGTGTGGAGAAAAGAAAGAGAGCAGCACACTGTGCGACAAAGAAACAGTGTGCTTGTTTTTCCTTAATCCAACCAGCTCTGAGAGCTTCACACACACACACACACACACACACACACACACACACACACACACACACACACACACACACACACAGACAAGCTCAAATCCTTTCGGCATGCAACCGTCTACTACCAGCACTCACAAACAGCAGCCCGGCGGACAAGTGCAACTAGGAAAACATGTTAATGGCTCCTGTTGTCTTTTTTAAATTAATGAATTTGAATCAGAACAGTCCCTCAACAACAAAAAACTTGACCCTCTCAAAAAAATTTTTTCCAGTTGGCTCTTGTATTATTTGGCAATATTGGTAAAAGGATTTGAGAGGGCTTTTGAATATTTTATATTTTAATATTTATTGGTTATTTAGAGGGAAAAACAAAAAACATCACCAGTCGATAACATGCATTAAGACAATGGTGTTTTTTAAAATAATTTACATTATTTTATTAAATGTATTTGCTGATTTGCATTAATTTCCCCAAAAATATTCTGGTTTAGTTTTGTTGAAATATTACAAGTTTGTATACAGAGCTTATGAAATCAAATGTTGTATGAATCAGGCAACGGACGATATATAATATGAGCAAACACCTCTGTTTGGGGGTGTGTGTAAGCCTTTTCTAGCCTTTAAAGATATATTTGATAACATATTTTGAAGAAAGGTAAGTAGTGTAAAAAAAAACCTTTTTTTGGTGCATTTGGTAGAAATCCACAGATGCAAATGGACAAAGTAGTAAAATAAAAGCTTTTCTTAAGAAGCAAATTATCCCGAAACCTCAAAAGAGCTTGAAAACACCAAAAGGGACACTTTATTGGTACATGCCTCCTCTCACATTCCACCTCCTGAGCGATACGTCTTCACAATCAGCACCTTAGGGGTCGTTGTGATCCCATCAACTCGTCTCGCTTTTGTTGTGACAATGTGGCCCGCCAAAAGATGGACGCTCCCACACATGCATGTCAAGTTGGAAGTCTTTTCGCTATTCAAACAAAAGCTGCCTGACATCTGTCACTGGCATACGACTTTGCATAAACAGCCTATTAAAGCCGGGCCTACTACCCTCCACCCTCGTCCTTTTGTGTGTCTCAGTTGGAGCCCATTTCCTGTGTCGTGGTTAAATGGACGAATCGTGGCATCGAGGCGATGTGTGTAAATTTGTGTAAAAACAGCTTCGATTCAATTAAATGTGTATCAACTTATACAGCCCAATACCACAAATTACTAATTTGCCTCAGCGGGCTTTACAATCTGTATACATACGACATTCCTGACCTTTGACCTCACATCGGATCTGGAAAAACTCCAAAGAAAATAAAAATAAAACTTTCACCGGTAAAACGGGGAAGAAACCTTCAGCAGCAGCTGTGGAGAGGAATCCGTCTCCTGGAGACGGACTCCTCTCAGAGTCAAACTCAAACCCAGGTGTCCGTCACAAGAGGGCCTCAAGGGGGGGGGGGGGGGGGGGGGGCCCTCATGCTAGCATCCGCCGGTGGCAGATTCATAATATCTGGGGAAATAGATTTGTTGTGGATCGTTTATATAATTGCAATTCGATGAACCCCGCACAGGATAACAGGTAATGGACTTTACTTTTACTCTGAGGTTATACAAGTCCGGTATGCTGAATGTGTGTTGAGCACGCAAAACACAACGGCGTGTTTTACCCGGAAAGTTAGTGTGGATCACGGAAAGAACTCAATTCAACTCAACTAAATTCAATGGGTTTTTAATGTGTTTATTTGATTTGTTACGTGTGTGATGATTTTACCGATTATTTAGTCCTCCAACAACATCCTGAAGTTTTTCTCTGTAGAAGCCATTATCAATTATTCGACCATCTTTAGCAACACAACAGGAGTTTGTTATCATCAATAAAGTTGCCTGAATCTGAATCACTGTTGTGCTGTTAAAGTTTCTTTTGTCGTGAAACATTTGATGAAATTGAAAATTAAATGGAATATTCTCTTAAGACAAACTGTCTTTGTCTGCAAACATATACTAACACACACACACACACACACACACACACACACAGACACACACACTCACACACACACACACACCTACACACTCTCACACTTACATGCACCCACACACCCACACACACACGGACACACACACAAGTACAACAACAAGGTTGGCCTGACCCCTGTTGGACCAACTTGGCGATAACAACTGAAAACACAGGGTCATTGTTTGGTCTCCTCATGCGGGGACAACAGGACATCTTTGTTTGGATCCACAATTACAGCAATAAAAGTTTGATTTTGTTAATTCAATTCAATTCAGCTTATTTTGTGTAGACCAAAATCACAAATTTACAATCTGTACACATACAACATTCATGATCTTTGACCTCACATCGGATCAGAAAAAACTCCTAAGAAATAGACAAAACACTTTCACAGGGGAAAAAAGGGAAGAAACCTTCAGGAGAGCATCAGAGGAGGATCCCTCTCCCAGAATGGACAGGAGCAATAGATGTAATGTGTACAGAAGAATCTGGAGATTTCTCCTAAATTCACCAAAAGTTAGCTTCAGATCATGCCTCATGTGGTAAATGTAGGTAATCAACTGGGGAGTTTCATGGTAATATATATTAGTTATTTATAATGTATTAGTTTGTTGACACATTTCACATAGCATTTATATATACTTTAGCATATGTTATTTCACAAAACATATCTCCACTTCAGTAGCACTCACCAAACTTCACACTTTCATTCCATCTATATTCTGAAGTATTTTAAAGAGGAGTTTGTTAATATATAGCCTAATATATGCAATATTTTATTACTAAAAACATGATGAATATATTTTTTTATGGCTGTTGACAATGTTTTGTGATTCATGGAATGATACGAAGAGATATCCCAAATTTAGCAGGGCCATGGCAGGAGGGAGGCATCAATGGACCCCATGAGACTTGAAGTCACAAAGACTCCGGTTAGGAAGCAGAGTTAGTAATGTGTGATGGAGAGATGAAAAGTCATCCATAAGTAGAGAGAGAAGAGAGGAGGTGCCCAGTGTATACTAAAGGTGAACCTGATTCAGCCCTAATTATAAGCGCTATCAAAGAGGAAAGTCTTCAGTCTACTCTTAAATGAGGTGACTGCCTGCCACCCGGACTGAAGGTGTAAGCTGGTTCCATTCAAAAGAAAATGTTATGCCGCCTCCCCATCTGCTGGGACACAGTGGACCCTCCAGGATATACATTATAAGAACTCCCCTTAGAAGAGACCCAGGCCTTCAGGGTCGTCACTCAAATGTACCACGAATAAATTCTTGGCCAAAAAACGAAATCAGACTTGTTGCCGATATCAAGTTACTTAGACTATGCTGCCACCTCCTGGTGGTTAATGGCACGGGTCGCACCACGAGCAGCGAGGGGCAAGAGCTCATATGTAGAGGACCAGAACAGGACTCGATGTGGATAACAAAACACACTCTTTACTGAGGAAAAAGGTTCCAACAAAACAACAAAAAGAGGCAGGCAGAGAATCGCAGGTCAGAACAGGACGGTCAGGAATGCAAACTGATCATGCTAGAGAGCAACCCAATGCACAGGGAGCACAGGGGAGACATAATTAAAGACGACAATCCAGCAAGAGACAAGGGAAAGACTGGCACAATATAACGTGGGGAAACAGGTGTATGACATGAGACAGTAACAAGACAAGAGTGGCTGAGGGCAGATGAAGGGAATGAAACAATCAAGGAGACACAGAGGAGACAGAGCAGGGCCTTACAGTTAATGGGAGGCCATATATATATATATATATATATATATATATATATATATATATATATATATATATATATATATATATATGGTGGTCTGTCAATCTATCTATTTATCTATCTATCTATCTATCTATCTATCTATCTATCTATCTATCTATCTATCTACCTATCTATTTATCTATCCATCCATGGACATCCTCTGCCCTGGACACCTCCCATCGAAATAGGAAAAAACAACAAAAAATATCCATCCCTCCCTCCATTCATCCCTCCATCTATCCAGCCAGCTGGATTTTTATATGAACTGGATACAAGTGCAGTCTCATTTTGCCATTTCACCCACAAGGTGGCTCTTGACAGACCGGTCTGGGGGATTTATAGTCAATGTGTTTTGCTGTAGCATAAATACAAAAACATAAACTTGCTCCTTCCACTTTCATGTGATTGTGTTTGTGCAGATAGTCACACGGCGGTCAACACTGGAGATACCGACATTATCAACTTGGAAAAATTATAAAATCTTTGCAAGCATGGTCCGCTCTGGGTCATTTGTTACTCACTATGGAGAAAATAATAATTATTGCTCTGTTATTTCGATACAAATCGCTATTGTGTTGTGTCAGCAGTTATTTGGAATCAATAATTGGAAGTGTACAAGTTGTACATTCTCTCTTGTCATTACATTACATTACATGTCATTTAGCAAACACTTTTATCCAAAGCGACTTACAATAAGTCTTTCCCCCTATAATTCAACTACAGAGAGCTTTTTTGATGATTTCAAGACAATGAGCAGGGAATTTCAGACCAAGAACTAAACGGTTTAACAAATATTAAAGTGTGTTGCAATATATCTTTTTTTCCTAAGATGACAACCACGCCATCACAGTAACTGGAATTAATCAATTTTATTTCATATCTACTTTACGCCAACTCAACAGCAGAATAATTGTTGAGGAACCTACACTTTTGATGCTACGTTTAATTCCCTGGTTGTATTATCATTCATGTTAATGGAAACGTTCTGGAGGCCTCATGCTCCCAGTGAGTACATGCAGACAACCCATTGGTTGTGAACAACCAATCGGCAGCCTAACGGATATCCCAGATGTAAATGAGGACTGTTGTGGTTTCCATAAACCACTTGGACTTCCACTTCATGGCATTCACGCTCTCCAACAATGTGTGTGTGTGTGTGTGTGTGTGTGTGTTTCTGTATGTTACAAACACGTTTGCTTCAAAGTTATGTCTTACACTGCCCTGTGACAGCATGTTGACACTTTGCTTAAATGGACCCTGACAGGATGAATTTGCCCTCAACTACTTCCTCCTTTCACAGTTCATGCTCTGGTGTTGGAGAGAGATAAGCTGGGTAACTGTGTGTGTGTGTGGGGGGGGTGGGGGGGACAATGACTTGCTTTTTATGCAACACCACAGTGGAAAAAGCCTCATCACAATGTAGCAATCCAAGGATTTACACATGGTAAAAATCTGAATTAAAAACAAATAGCAATATCATGACATTCAAGTTAAAACAAATGTTTTAACTGCATTGCAGATGTCAATATTACAGTCCAACATAATGTATATATGCCCACTACTTTCTACCTCCATCTGCCTGATGGATCATGGAGGTCTGGATCGTGGTCCATGCCTACTACCAACTATTCATACACTGTCATATTCATTGATTGTGTTGTTACTGTGTTTTAATGTGTGTATAATGATTCCTTATGTACACATGGCATCTATTGCACCTGTCCATCTTGGAGAGGGATCCTCCTGCACAGGACATCTGAAGTTATACTGACCCATGTGAAAGGAATACATACCATATACGGTAGTTTTATCAGCAGTTTTATCTCTTTAATTCCTGATTGTCACCCAGACAAACACACCTCAGTACAACAAACACACCTGCATTCTGTCTTTTGATTCCTTTTGGGAATTGGGCTTTGATATATTTAGACTTCTAGCATAAAGGCCCATTGTATTATGCTATACTATGTATAAGTGCATTGTGTGTGTGCATATATGTATGTGTATATTACATAGTACAACATTATATAAGAAGTACACTATTATGGATAACGCGCTTTCAAATGCCTGGGCATGACAATTCAATAATATAATCTAAAGACCTATACACTTTTTTGCATATGTTTTTATCTTAACATATTAGCAGCGTAATCTATTTTTAGGGTCTATTTTTTGGCAGGTATAATGCCATTTCTGTTTGTTACAACTTAATATTACACTTACAATAACTTTTTTTTTGTATCTTTGTGTCTGTTTTAATTGACAGATTTACACTGAGCATTCTGATATGCAAGCATTCTGGCCACTCTGTTAGAAGTATTGAATCTTTCTTTAAATTTTTTCTCAGATGAAAAACTACAAATGTATACTATTAATACATATTATTCCGTTTCTGGCCCACAATCAGAAATGTTTGGCCACACCTGATCTAATGTACTATAATGTATACAGTATATTGTGTGTGGCTATATATTTTCACTTTTTTAATCCCTTTTTTTAAATGTCTATGTATTTCATTGACAAAGCATGGCCTTCTTTCTAATATACCAGCACTGTATGGCGCTCGGCTTGTTACTCAAAGCGCCCAAAAATAAATAAATGCAAACTTTAAAAAAACTCAACAGCAATGTCCCATTCCAGAAATCCGGACCCGTAACGTAAACTAACAGAGACCTGCATGTCACAATCGCTGGCAGGAGGGAGTTTCTCTCTCTCTCACACACACACACACGCGCACGCACGCATACGCGCGCGACCAGTGGTTAATTCAATTCAATTCAATTCAGTTTATTTGTATAGCCCAGTTTCACAAATTACAAATTTGTCTCAGAGTGCTTTACAATCTGTACACATAGACATCCCTGACCCAAAACCTCACATCGGACCAGGAAAAACTCCCAAATAACCCTTCAGGGGGAAAAAAAAGGGAAGAAACCTTCAGGAGAGCAACAGAGGAGGATCCCTCTCCAGGATGGACAGATGCAATAGATGTAATGTGTACAGAAGGACATATTTAGAGTTAAAATACATTCAAGGAATCTGACAGAGTTTATCAATAGTTCATATTTAGGCATATTCCATGATGGAGAGTTTGGAGACCTCCCAAGTGGAGGAGTGGGCGGAGTCCCAGCAGGGCAGTGGCACAGCTGGCGACAGGAACTCACGATCCAACCATCGAAGGTCCATCAGCAGATGGAATCTATGCCGTCTCATAGGGTCCGATGACCCCATGAGACGTGAAGTCAGAAGGACCCGGGGGAGAAAGCAGAGTTAGTCATGTGTGATGGAGAGATGAAGATTCATCCATAGGAGAAAGAAAAGAGGAGAGAGGTGCTCAGTGCATCCTAAACATCCCCAGCAGCTATAAGCCTATACCAGCATATCCAGGGGCTGGACCAGGGCAAACCTGATTCAGCCCTGACTATAAGCTCTGTCAAAGAGGAAAGTCTTCAGTCTACTCTTGAATGTGGTGACTGTGTCTGCCTCCCGGACTGAAGGTGGAAGCTGGTTCCATAAAAGAGGAGCTTGATAACTAAAGGCTCTGGCTCCCATTTTACATTTTAAGACTCTCGAACTACAAGTAGCCCCGCATTTAGTGAGCGCAGCTCTCTGGTGGGGCGATACGGTACTACAAGCTCTTTAAGATATGATGGTGCATCACCAATTAAGGCTTTGTAAGTTAAGAGAAGAATTTTAAAAGTGATTCTTGATTTTACAGGGAGCCAGTGCAGAGCAGCTAGTGCAGGAGTAATGTGATCTCTTTTCTTAGTTTTAGTGAGAATACGAGCTGCAGCATTCTGGATCAACTGGAGGGACCTAAGAGATTTATTAGTGCAGCCTGATAATAAGGAGTTGCAGTAATCCAGTCTCGAAGTAACGAACGCGTGAACCAATTTCTCTGCATCTTTTTGAGACAAGATGTGCCTGATTTTTGAAATATTACGTAGATGGAAGAATGCAGTCCTTGAGATTTGCTTTATGTGGGAGTTAAAGGACAAGTCCCGATCAAAGATAACGCCGAGATTCTTTACAGTGGTGTTGGATGCTAGAGTAATGCCATCTACAGAAATCACATCACCAGATAATTGATCTCTGAGGTGCTCAGGGCCGAGTAGAATTACTTCGGTTTTGTCTGAGTTTAACATCAAGAAGTTGCCGGTCATCCATGTTTTTATGTCACTAAGACATGCTTGAATTTTAGTGAGTTGGTTAGTCTCCTCTGGTTTTATCGATAGATATAGTTGAGTATCATCTGCATAAAATGAAAGTTTATAGAGTGTTTCCTGATAATATTGCCCAAAGGAAGCATGTATAAGGTAAATAGAATTGGTCCAAGCACAGAACTTTGTGGAACTTCGTGACTAACGTTGGTGGTCATCGAGGCTTCATTGTTTACAAATACAAACTGAGATCGATCTGATAAATAGGATTTAAACCAACTTAGTGCGGTGCCTGAAATACCAATCGACCAGTCAATGGTGTCTAATGCAGCACTAAGGTCTAACAAGACCAGTACAGAGATGAGTCCTTTATCTGCTGCCATTAAGAGGTTATTCGTAATCTTCACCAGTGCTGTCTCTGTGCTGTGGTGTTTTCTAAATCCTGACTGAAACTCTTCAAATAAACTATTCTGATGTGCGACCACTTTCTCAAGGATCTTAGAGAGGAGGGGGAGGTTAGAGATCGGTCTGTAGTTAGCCAAAACCTCTGGATCCAGAGTGGGCTTCTTCAGGAGAGGTTTAATTACAGCTACTTTGAAGGAATGTGGTACGTGGCCTGTTAACAAAGACACATTGATAATATCCAAAAGAGAGCTGCCAATTAAAGGCAAAACGTCTTTAAGCAGCCTAGTCGGGATAGGGTCCAAGAGACAGGTAGACGTGTTAGAAGTAGAAACCATTGAAGATAATTGGTCACGGTTGATAGGAGAAAAGTCATCTAAATATACACCAGGACATACAGCGGTTTCCAAAGCCATTCCACTTGATGACAGATTGGCACTGGTTAAGGGCAAGAGATTATTAATCTTGTCCCTAATAGTTAAAATCTTCTCATTGAAGAAGTTCATAAAGTCATTACTACTGAGGTCTATAGGAATACTGGGCTCCACAGAGCTGTGACTCTCCGTCAGCCTGGCTACAGTGCTAAAGAGAAACCTAGGGTTGTTCTTATTCTTCTCTATTACTGATGAGTAATATTCTGCTCTGGCATTGCGGAGGGCCTTCTTATAAGTTTTAAGACTATCTCGCCAAACTAAGCGGGATTCTTCCCGATTAGTTGAACGCCAAATGCTTTCAAGCTTTCGTGACGTTTGCTTTAATGTGCGGGTCTGAGGGTTATACCAGGAAGCAAACCTTCTCTTCCTCACTGTCTTCTTCTTCAGAGGGGCTATCGAGTCCAGTGTCATTCTCAGTGAGCCTGTGGCACTATCAACAAGATGATCAATCTGGGACGGACTAAAGTTAGACCAAGAGTCCTCTGTTATATTGAGACATGGTATTGAATCAAGTGCAGAATGAATCGGTTCTTTAAATTTAGCTACAGCACTGTCAGTTAGACATCTGGTGTAGAAACTTTTGACTAGCGGTGTACACTCCGGTAGTATAAACTCAAAAGTTATAAGGCTGTGGTCTGACAGAAGAGGATTCTGTGGGAAGACCTTCAAATGCTCAATGTCAACGCCATATGTAAGAACAAGATCAAGCATGTGGCCAAAGCTGTGAGTGGGTTTCAGTACTCTCTGACGAAAGCCGATCGAGTCCAACAATGAGATGAATGCAGTACCTAGGCAATCATTATCAACATCCACATGAATATTAAAATCTCCTACAATAATAACTTTATCAGTTTTAAGAACCAAACTTGATATAAATTCTGAAAATTCTGATATAAACTCTGAATATGGACCGGGTGGCCGGTACAGAATCACAAATAGAATCAGCTGTAATGTTTTCCAGGTTGGATGTGAAAGACTAAGAACAAGGCTTTCAAATGAGTCGTAATTTAATTTAGGTTTAGGATTTATTAAAAGGCTCGAGTCAAAGATGGCTGCTACTCCACCTCCTCGACCGGTGTCTCGAGGAATGTGAGTATTAACATGACTTGGAGGAGTCGACTCATTTAGGCAGACATATGCTTCATGGCGCAGCCAGGTTTCAGTTAGACAACATAAATCAATGTGATTATCTGTTATTAAATCATTTAGTAACACAGCTTTAGATGACAGAGATCTAATATTTAGGAGACCACATTTAATAGTCCTGTTTTGTTGCACTGCTGAAATAATGGTGTTAACTTGTATAAGGTTATTGTGTACGACTCCTCTTGTGTTTACTTTAGATTTATTTAATTTAAGTGGCCGTGGGACAGACACAGTCTTCACAGTCTCTATTCTAGAGTAATGGATGGGTAACTGCTTGACAAGAAGAGCAGAGAAGGGTGTTAAACTACAACTCTGCTCCCGGTTCCTGATCTGAACCCCGGATTGTCATGGATTAGGTCCGGTGATCAACGTGGTCATATTCGCAGAAATGAGACGCGCTCCTTCCAACGTGGGATGGACGCCGTCCCTCCTCATCAGATCAGGTTTTCCCCAGAAAGTCTTCCAGTTGTCTACGTAGCCCACCTTATTCGCTGGGCACCACTTCGACAGCCAGCGGTTGAAAGACGACATACGGCTATATAATTCGTCAGTTTTCAAATTTGGGAGAGGGCCAGAGAAAATTACGGTGTCCGACAACGTCTTGTCATAAGCACACACCGATTCCACATTCATTTTACTGACTTCCGACCTACGGGCTCGGGCGTCGTTACCACCGGCATGTGTTACTGTACTTGCTGAGTGGGCCAATCATTCAAGGAGGGGTGGGGGGAATACATCAACATTCCATGAAACATTCCTCTCGCGTGGACCGTCCGAGCAGGAAACATCGCGAAGTTTCCTGCTATTTAGTATTTTGGTGGTGGCCGCAACCGCCGAGACAAGTCCAAGAAAGGTGGAGACTCCTTGGTTAACTTCCTGCACAATAATCTTGAAGCACCGACGAGAGAGAGAGCGAGAACTAGGGGACGCTGCCGCTGTTGTCGCTGCCGCCGGGGCAAGGACGAATGGATATACGGCTCGGTTTGTTTGTTTGCTCTTGTAAATCGCCTAAAAGCCCCTCACTCCGTGGTTGACCTCCTCTACCTGGATCATAGCAATCTAGCTGCTGGATAAGAGACCCCCCCCCCTTCAACGTTTGGTAGCGAGGCGGTGCGAAGGACGGGAATGGGTGAGTTCTTTTTTCTTTTCCATGATGTGGCGCCGCGCGCGGTGTTAATATGTCCCCTCGCCGCCTTCTTTTCGACTAGACGCGCCGGGAGCCGGAGTCGGGCACCGACGGCTAAAGGCGTTTGATCGAACGCGGGTGACATTAAGCCGCGCTGACGGCAAACAGGGGAGTTAAAAGTTAGCAAAGCCAGGGAGCTAGCTGCTTAGCTTAGCCAGCTAGCCGCCCGCCTCACTGGGGCAGCGCCGCCCTCCATCCTTGTATCCAGACGGCCGCGCGCGCGCTGAGCCGCCGCAACACTGGCGTTGACATGGGGCCGGAGAACTGCCGCGATGCTAGACGTGTACAGCTCGCGCTCGTCTTGGCTGGCTCAAAGTTTGGACTCCTTGCAGGTTCAGACGACGACGGAACTGCCGCATGCATGTAATTTAAAGACGTTGAGGTAGCCTCTGCTTATCCGCTAGCTTCCCCCATTTGACACCATGCCTGACGTGAGGAGTAGGTCCATGTGACCGAGTGTGGGGACTGACATTTTCTCCATGACAGTAACTTCCTTTTAGTTCCCATTCCTCAAATGCGCGTGTGTGTGTGTGTGTGTGTGTGTGTGTGTGTGTGTGTGTGTGTGTGTGTGTGTGTGTGTGTGTGTGTGTGTGTGTGTGTGTGTGTGTGTGTGTGTGTGTGTGTGTGTGTGTGTGTGTGTGTGTGTGTGTGTGTGTGTGTGTGTGTGTGTGTGTGTGTTGTCCACACTTATCACAGGACCAGGGGTCCGTTTTTTTGGTGTGGAACCAGGACCCTCCACCCCCTTACTTTTCGAAACCTTGCAAAAGGGTGTTAGAGTTTAAAAAACAAACAAGTAAATCAGTCGTACAGTTCTCTAATCTGTAAACAAATCGTTCAAATAGTGTTCACCACAACTCGTTTGCATGTATGTTTGTATAGCCCAACATTACTGATTTGCCTCAGAGGGCTTTACAATTGTATGATATCCTCTGTCCTGGGACTTCACATCGGTTCAGGAAATACTCCCCCACAAAACTTTAACAGAGAGGAAAAAGGAAAGAAACTGTAGAGAGTACAACAGGAGGATCCCTCAATCAGGATGGACAGAAGTACACTAGAAGTCATGTGTACAGAATGAACAACATAACAGTTGCAACACATTCAGAGGGTCAAAGTCATAACTCATCCAAAACATTTCCATTAATGCTTCAAAACCTATTGACCAACAGATTGTGATTTTAACAGTATCTACAGTACATATCTTTGTGTGGGGATGTGTTGGGATCTAATGGTTAATTCACCTGTGATCTTTCATGTGAAGTTATTTACAGTAGAGTAGAATATTTAGAGCTGTTGTCAAGTAGTGATGCCCACAACATGGATATGTGATGTACGTTTCTTAAATGTTGCATTCCTACATAAAAAAAACCTGGGTCCTACTGTTGGCACCTCAATGCTATAATAAATTCATATATATATATATATATATATATATATATATATATATATATATATATATATATATATATATATATACTGAAAACATTGTCCTTAATTTCACTGTCTTCCATCTTGATCTCCAGGTGATGTTGTCCGGTTTCAAACAGATCTGGACCTTTTTAGCTGTTTCCCTTATTCTATTTCTGAAAATGCTCTTTGTATATTATATAATCCCCCCCCCCCCCCCCCCAAAAAAAAAAGTTAAATATTCCTCCAGGGAGTGCAGTTGGTGACGGTGTGGGATCATGTACAATTTGTAACAAACCAAAGCTGATCTTTAATGCTCTTTGCCCAAGTAAGACACCAGGAGTGGAGGAGGCTCTTTGTCACGCTGTCTCGTGGTTGTTGTGATGCTCATGCTGACTGAATGCAGAGGAATGAATCTGATCTGCTAACGGCCTACGTCTGCACTGTATTATGAAACCCACCTACTGAGTCTTGCTGGATGTGCTGTCTGTGGCTCACGAGATTGTGGCCGGTAGGACTCACCTTGGTATGTTGCAAAACAGGTTATAAGGCTATATAAAGGCCGCAAGCTCAGCCCTCTGACAAGGTTTTTCAACATAGTCACCTCTCCGTCTAAAGAACTGCAGTGCATGAACTCTCTTACGCACACTTGCTACGAACTACCACGATGATGCGCCACGGTCAGGATGGAGGAGACATGTACAACTAACACGAGACAATAACAAAAGAGAAAAGGAACGCTGACAGAGAGTGTGAGCCTATGAATAACCCTGATCTCTCTCTCTTAGATTAATTTGAATATTTAATCGATAAATATATGAATCCAGCAAAATGGGCTTCTTAACCCATTAATGCAACACTACCGTCACCTTGTACTTCTCTTTGGTATGCCTACCCTCGGGCGGCTCATCTCTCAGGATATCTCAGATGTGTTTGAACATGTCTGAGCTCTGTGTGTGTGGGTGTGTGTGAGCTATTTTTCTTTTTTAACGTACTCTGAACTCATCTCAGGCCTCCTGCTCATTGTTGATCGACTACAACCAACCTTGGTAGATATCTTGACTGTGGCGGTAGGTCTATAGCCCCCGTCAGGCGCAGGATGAAAGTTGCTGCTTGTATTTATTATTATAAAACAGAGGCTAAAGATGTATTTAAGGGCTGTGAGTCTGCTTTTGTTCATTCAGTGTGAGTAATGATAACGGATCGTAGGGTTTGCCCTCTGAGGTTAATTTGTGATATCGGGCTATACAAAATAAACTGAACTGAATCGAATAAATAAGGTTTGATTTCTTGGGAGTCTTTCCTGATCCGATGTGAGGTCCTGGGACAGGGATGTCGTATGTGTACAGATTGTAAAGCCCTTCGAGGCAAACTTGTAATTTGTGATATTGGGCTATACAAAATAAACTGAATTGAATACACTTTTAGTTTCGAATTTTAGAAATGATTACATTTCCCGATTTTTCCCGATTGTGCAAGCATTCGCTTTACCAGAAGAAATCCCGGGTCCCAGAGTTGCTTCAAGGCCTTCAATCCGTCAAAATGACCTTTCCGATTTTTCCTGTCAACATTGAAAAAGTTCTGTTAATGACGTAACACATTTGGTTAGCGCGCCCCTCCTGGACCAAAACGTCAAAAATAAGCGATATCGCTGAGCTTCCATTTCACTGCCGGATTCCACAGCACCACTGAAACATAGACTGGACCTTTGCCTGAAGGTCTGATTAAATATTAACCTCAACTGGCCTCAACCAATATTTGCCAGCTTGTGGTATGTGTTGATTTGCCACTGGGGTTCTAATTCAACCAAAAACACGGGAATAAGAACAGTTATTGTTCCCTTTTTGCAATTCGTATAAAAATTGCAAAAGCATAGCAGAATTTATTACATTTTGTTATTATATGGGTCAGCTGTAGTTAAGACGTATTTATCATTCCATCGTAAATGGATGAAATGTGACCAACTTCGGAAACCGTACATTGATTAAAGAGTCATAATTACGACCGGCCCGCCCACTTCGAACACTGTCCTCAAAAGTGTGCTGCTGTTCACCTAGAATCCTAAACGGAATCTTCCACAATCGTTTGGCACATCTCATCTGAAAGTGATGCCAAACTTTGGATCCGGAAACACACCAGTGGATCCACAGTGAGGGGATATGTCAGGCAGATGTTAGCATCTTAACACTAGCCACCGTTTGATTGAAAATTTGACCAGATGTGGAAGTTCCCACACTCCCGCTGCCCCCGCGAGGCAAATGTGCTGAGACTGCAACTAATGGTTCTTTTCATTTCCCAAAAATCGGTTAGATGTTGCTTTTTCTCAGAATGTCTTGTTTTGCCCAGAACCAAAATCTGTTTAATTCCTTGTAACGTGAGAATTTGAGATGTTACCAAAACGTAAATAATTAAGCAGTTTTGCTTCGAAAACTTACCGTAAACAATTCAGTGTTTCCCCTACCATTATAACAGTATGGCACAGAGCTCTGCGCGCACACAGGTGAGCCCACTCTCACCAGCCCCCCCTTTTTTCTGCTCGCGCGCGACTGGGCTCCGATGCAGGCGCGCGCCTCGCTCAGCCGCGATGCGCGCACATAGGTGAGCTCTCTCACTAGCACCCCTCCGCCCCCCTGAAGCCGTAAACCTAGGGGAGTCACTGCAATTAATTGCCAAAGCAGCTTTTGACAAATTAATCATTTCTTAATTTACTCATCTGCCAATTGTGTCTCGAGTAAGGGTTTGAGGCAGGTGGGCTTTCCATGTTTCTCGAGCTTAAAAGTCCAAAAAGCAGACGAGAATCCATATTCTATCAAAAGAAATTTAAGACATTGGATTTTCCATTTGATAGTGCAAAAACTATGAATAAAATCTAACTTGGGATCTCCGATTGGCTTTGACACCCATTAATCGAGTGGTTCTCAAACAACTTAATTTCCATGTCCCCTTGCCCTAACAAAATTGTAGCAACATGGTTCATGCTGGTTTTATTTATTGAAATAACGACTTTTTGTGATCAAAATCTGTGTGCTTTTTAAAATAATAACTTGTAATACCACTGCGCCCCACTAGATGGGCGTGCCCCACAGTTTGAGAAATAAAGCATTAATTGAACACTGACTTTCAAGAAATATGACATAAAATTATTTAAAGTCCACTAACCTAATGCGTGTGAGAACATGCATTTGAATGAGCGTATAACTCCACAAAACGAGCGATAGACGGTAACGGTCTGATCTGTTACGGCCTGTGCAGTAATACTTCTCTGGATGCTTGACAGGCTGCTGACGCTCGGGGCTGTTTGCCTTTTAGTTTGCTCAGTGGTTGTGTAGATTGTGTAGTGGGACGGCTTTTAACCGCGATAGCGATACAGTTTCTTTGTAAAGCCTGCGCCGCCTCCCAGGTGTGTGTGTGTGTGTGTGTGTGTGTGTGTGTGTGTGTGTGACTGACGTGTCAGGGCGTTGGTAGTAGAACGCACACATTTGGAGTTGTTAATCATGCGCTCTGTTCCGTGGGTAAAACTCAGGTGAACGGGAGGGTGGTCTTTTCATCCGGAGTGGGCGGCTCACTTAGTTTCCTCTCGGTGACACTTTGCCCTCCGTCTCGGCTTCCTCTCGGATCGCAGAGTTGGAAGGAATGCGTTTGTATGTTTCCTCCTTGCTGATTGTGAGTAAGTGAGTGAGTGAGTGAGCGAGCGACTGACCTGAGAGGGGAAGCACCGAGAGCGTAAATATTCCTTGACTGTCTGCCTGGCTGTCCCCTTTCCTGCTTGCCCTGTCCCTCACTGCCTTCACATAGTATTTTACACACTCCTCACCTGGAAACATCGTGTGAGGAAAGGAAACGATAATGGGGAAGTTCCTTTTCCTTCTCTGGCACACAGACGAGATGGGAAGTCGCACTCGAAACTAGAGATAACGGCATTAAAGAACATTATCAGATGGATTTGGAAATCTTGGGAACGTGTCGGCTGAAAACTTTAAATTAATCAGTTTAACCCGCGTGTTCAGTGAAACCAAACTATAGGCGAGGACAGAGAGAGATCTGATAAGAAGAACGTGGCTCAAAACAAGAGTGGGCATGACCAAGGTATGCCGTTGAACACGAACACACACACACACACACACACACACACACACACACACACACACACACACACACACACACATGGGAGGACAAGAGTGCAGGCATTAGCATTAGATTATTCTGTTTAAGAAAGACAGTGGTGTGCTGCATGACTGAGACGTGGAACTGAGTCAGCATTTTAGCTCTCCCTATTCAGTCATCTTGAATGAGCTTCCTGGATGGGTGCCTAAAACAAGGTTGGTGGTTAACACGAGTTTAACATGTTTTAATGTTGTGTAGGCCATCATAAAATACGACATTGAACACTTCTCTTTGGAATCCTGGCTTATTCGAGTCTTCAGGGCAGGGATCCTAAAGCTAGGTGTTCACAGGATAAGGTGGCTTATTACCTTTTTGTTAGAATTCATCTTGATACACATTTTGATTTATAGTTTCCTCCGTGCGGTAGCCGGACTCAGCCTTAAGGTGCGTTCAGACCAAAAGCGTTGCGAATTGTTCGTACCACTAGATCTCATGCAACTCGTAAGTTGCGAAAGCCAATTCGACATTGAGACGCTCCGTCGTTGGTGAATCTAAGTGGCTGCTGCTACTCTAATGGCGCTGGAAGCAGCAGTTATCCAGACTGAGTCGGTGAATGTCACCGAGCTGTGTGAGCCTACGGGTGATGTTATGAACCCAAACATGAGGGTGATAGATGTTTGATGTTTGTGGGAGGTCCACAACAAGTATAACACTTCCGTGGTGGATGGGGCGGAAATGACAAGTGTTTCTACGGAAACAAGCCACAGAGAGATTCGCAACGCTTTTGGTGTGAAGGCGGCTTTAGAGATAGGGTAAGGAGATGAGTTTCCTTTGTCGGGTGGCCGGGCTCAGCCTTAGTGATAGGGTAAGGAGATGAGTTTCCTCCGTAGGGGGTCCGGGCTCAGCCTTAGAGATAGGGTAAGGAGATGAGTTTCCTCTGTCGGGTGGCCGGGCTCAGCCTTAGAGATAGGGTAAGGAGATGAGTTTCCTCTGTCGGCTGGCCGGGCTCAGCCTTAGAGATAGGGTAAGGAGATGAGTTTCCTCTGTCGGGTGGCCGGGCTCAGCCTTAGAGATAGGGTAAGGAGATGAGTTTCCTCCGTAGGGGGTCCGGGCTGAGTCTTAAAGATAGGGTATGGAGATTCGGAAGGAAGTTGCGCTACTCCTTCATGTCGAAAGTAGTCAGCTGAGGTGGTTCGGGCATCTAATTCGGATGCCTCCTGGGCGCCTCCCACTGGAGGTTTGCCGGCCATATTAAACTAGTAAGAGACCCCGCGGAAGACCCAGAACACACTTGAGGGATTATATCCCCCAGATGGCCTGGGAACGCCTCGGGATCCCCCAGAATGAGCTGGAGAATGTTGCGGGTGAGAGGGAAGTCTGGGACCGCCTTCTGACCCTGGATAAGCGGGTGACAATGGATGGATGGATGTTTAGTTTGAAACTATAGTCAATGTTTAAGTGCTCATTTTCTTTTTTAACCCTTTAAGCCCCAAGGGACCAAATATGGTCCTTTTTAAAAAAAATAAAAATTAAACTGTGTAAAACATTACAATAATCATGAACAAATATATTGATGCTACACATCAAATTAATCAAGAGAACCTGGGCTACAATAATTAGTCAGCCATTTCAACACAACTCAAACGCCTACTAAAATAGTTATTAAAATATCAATCATAATTTCGCACGAGTCAGCCCACTCGGCATGTTTCCGGAACTAGCAACCTGTAGCTAGGTGCTATCAGAGAAAAAAAGATGTCAAAAGGCAAGACAACTCCACACAGATTCCAAATATATTCACCAAATCCCTCTGCTCCAAAGCATCACTGAGATATGAACCAAAGACATAGCAACATGAATCGCTCCATTGCTTATGAATATTGCAAATATTGCATTTTTGTTTTAGCCAAAAACTGAACACCATAAGTGTACTGAACATCATAAATAATATACAAGTGAAATATAAGGTTTGGTACATGAGAAAATGCAAATGGGGTTAGGGTTAGTTAAAAAAATATTCGCCTGAATTCTCTCTGTACTAAACCCTCTCTAACTTTGTTCTGCTTCACTTTTTCAAAGTCAAACTTTGCAGAGGGAATGTTTACATATTGTGTTATGATTTTGGAGAGAGTTAGACCTTAGTGAGACATAATTTCAAAGAGATAATCATCCTGAAAGTGTTTTTGTTTTATATTCAGACTTGAAACTTCTATTTTTGCTGTGTTTTCAATATTGATTTACTCTTAACCAGTAACATATGTACACATATAAAAAAAAGCTCACATGGGTTGCCTTTATTATAACACCAACATTATTCAAATAGCCCTTGTGGTTGCAGAGATACACCCTTTTTTAGGTTGGGTATGCAATTTCGAGCAGAATCCTAAAAACTGCCATGGGGCTTAAAGGGCATCATCACGTTACTGTTGTAAACATCTGTCGACGACTTCGTGAAGGTAGACAAGCATAATCTGTTTGTTTGTTTTCTGAATACAAAATTCCCGACTAAAGGATACACCCCAAAGTAGAAGATATCTTGCAGCATATTTTTAAGATCTTGATGAACTCCGACAGGTTGCCAGGAGACACCCGGGGGCTGCGCAGACACCCAGCCCTTCCCCGGGGGTTGTGCGTCTTGCTCTTCTCTCTCTCTCTCTCTCTCTCTCTCTCTCTCTCTCTCTCTCCCTCTCATCTTCTGTGTGACGGCTGTGGATGCACTTCTTGGCTCATAGCTTCGTGACCTATTTTTGTATTTGCGTCGGAACAAAAAGATCTTGCAGGGTGTTTGTGGCTGGCTGCTGCAGCTGCTGCCGGCGCCCGATTGTGTTTTTGAGTCGGTAATCGACTGGAATGCGATAGATTGAACATTGCACCGGTGGCTCCCTCTGAGTGCTCTTTGTCTCTCAGGCTCTCAAAGGTCATATGAAACAATATGTTTGGCCCTACCTCAAGAATTGGTATGCTAATTATGACACTATCACACACGCACGTGTCCAAAAGGATACAATGAGCGCTGGCATTTTGGACAGACGTGGATGTAAATTGCCACTTGACTGGCTGGCGGAGGCGATACAACCGCAAGGTGGTAATTCTACATTTTAAAGCTGAAAACCCAAAGTTTAAAACTGAAAATGTCTCCTTAACATCTTATTTGCATTCCAAAACGCATGGTGTGTACTTTCTTTGGCCGGTAAAGCTCAATATACAGTCGGTGTGAACATCAGTGTAGCTGGTCCTGGTCCAGTGGCCACCACGGAATGGACAAAGTTACGACATTGGGAAAACCTGCGGGTAAAGCCCCAATTTGTGACTTGACCTCTCATAGTCTAGTTGTAGTCCAAGTTACTAGCAGCAGGTCTTTGATTCCTCACTTCTGTCTCATAATTTAATTACTGTTTGTGCTCAAACCCTCCCGCTGCCTGACTACAGTGATCTGGCAGGAAGTAAACACACACACACACACACACACACACACATATACACACACCACCTGTTTGCTGGCTGTGTTTAATTTATTCCGAAAGGCATTTCCTCCAGGCTAACAAACCAAGAAAACTCTGTCAACTGCTGGCGTTTCACCGGCCAACAGCCATCACTCACGGCTCTCATGCAGCAGCAAAAGCCAGGAGGCTGTGAGAGAAGTGCCTGACCACTAGGCCGTCGGACTGCATTCATGTCTGTCGCTTGTCCAAATGATCGGGGAGACATTAAGCAATAGCTGCCGTAAGCAGCCCTCTGTCCTCCTGCCACTTAGCACCTCCAGCAAAATAAATGTAATGTATGTTGAGGATTTCACTTATGCTGCGTTCAAAGCAAAAGCGTTGAGGATTGTTTTCGCGCGAGTAGACCCCATGTCAATTCACAGACAAATGTTTTTTTCGCCGGGTGGTGCGATGGTACGAATAGAGCGAAGCGGAACATTTGCCTCACGTTTAAATTTTTCAACTTTGGGGAAAAAATAGTGCAGCGCTGAGTGCCGAAAGCAAATCGGCTTTGAGATGCTCCGCCGCTGGCGTCGTGCCGTTGGTGAATCCAACTGGCTGCTGCTGGGAGAGACCGTTATCCAGACGAGCCGCGTGAGTCTACGGGGGATGTTATGAACCCGAACACGAGTGCGTTGGATTTTCAATTATAAAGCAGAAATAGTGGTTATTTATTCCATGGTGGATGGAAATGATAACTGTTTCCATGGAGTAAAACCAGAGATAAGCCCCGCCCTCTTTAATGCACGAATGAAGCGAATTACGCACATAACCACAACTTCTTGGGTAAGTAAACTCTAATGATGAAGCATTATGAAGTGCTTCTGTCAAGAAATGTGTTTGTGAGATCCCGCAGAACCTGTTGCATATTTAAAGGCACACTCGATCCAATGCCATAAAAACATATATATAAACAACTATGATTTAGGTTACAATGTAAACCTTTAATATAGAACGTACACATCTCTGTTGTGCTCCACTTCCTAGCTAATCGCCAGCGCTCTGCTGGATTTTGCCCCTTTCTAAGCTTTTCAGTGAAGTTTTAATACAGTTCTGGATACAAATGTCATGTCAATGTTGCTTTTTTAAAGATTGTATTTAAAAAAAACTTGAACTAGTTTTGACTTTAAAAAATATATATCTTTTGGATCTTTGGTTGGATCTTTTTTTTTGTGCTTTGTTGAGCAATTTTTGCACCACATCGTTTTGAAATGAGAGTAAACAAATCAAAGAGAACAGCTTTATCTCTATGCTGCTCTTATGTATGAACACAATATAAGAGTACGTGTCCAGCAGGTTGTTTTGAGGTGATTTTTAAGTGGCACCGAGTTGACGGACGGGTTCCTCGGGCAGGGTGTGTCTGTGTGTTGGGGCGGTTGCCGAGGCGCCATCATCTGCGTGGTTGCAGAAAGTCCCTCTGCTCTGGTCCAGTCGTCTGGAAGATGCCCCCATCAGCTCAGCGGAGCGTGGCTCTCGCCCGTCAGTGTGGCCTCTGGTTTTGTTTCCTGCGTCGGAGCATGTCTCTTCCTGTGGCTCCACGGACGAATAGGCCCAAATAACTGGTGTGGGCCTGGGTCTTTTCTGGCCGCCGCACGATGCTACTTCAACAGTCGGCAGCATTTAAGGATTTTCAAAGATTCGCGGATATTTTATTCTCACTACGCAACACGATTCTGACCTGGCCCGTTTACTGAGATACAAATCTCAGTATCACCTTCTCATTATTAGTGTCGGCAAGTTATCTGTTTCTTGGTCAATCTGAATTTCCGAGCGTGTTGAACTGTAATGAACATCCCAAAATCACAGTTAATATATTCACATTTGGGTTTCACTGTTGATGTTATGTACCTGTAGATGTGACACAAACTGTTAGTTTCTGAATGATCTCGTAAAAGTCGAGAGCAAAATGCACATCTTTTTACATGCATTACTTTTAACTCCTGTTTAAAATGAGCATGAGGTAGGATATTTATCAACTTAATTGAAGTTGAAAGTATTCAATGTCGTTGAATGAAAGGCAGCATTGTGATTGTAGAGTTGTTCCCGCCGGCCAGAGTGGCTTATATATGATTACTTTTCCATTTGAAAAATAAAGATAATTGTGTAATATAGGCATCTACCTCTTTATGGTTGAAAAATGCTAGAAGGGACTATTTGTGCCCAGACATCTTCACATTATCAAATCTGGCCCTCTTTGAGAACAGTTTGGGCTCCCCTGTGCTACATAGTGCACGTAGGAAGCTGGTGCCAACGGGTTTCCTACTCGTAATTGCGACGTAAACAATGTGAGGCGAAATGGGACATTAAGTTGAAGCTCGCTGCAAAAGCAAGAAACGCATTTCATTCGGTATCTGCTCAATCGGCCTCTTCTGACGACGTGGTTTTGATTTCCCTTTCTTTGTTTTAATCCTGATTGGAGCATCCCTGGACTTCCACAGCATTGATCTGTAATAATAATGTAACCTCTTGCTTCTATGAATATTGTGTGTGTTTGACCCTCTGGCTCCTAAACTGCAAACAACCCTCTTTTTTTTTACTTTTTCAGTCAGCAGACGGCTCAACTAAGCAGACCCCACTCTAGAGACACTGCTTTGGATGTAGTTTAGAAAGCTGGTGTGACATCATTGGTTGGGCCAATCCCCCCATTTGGAGGTTGGCCCAGGCTGCTGTAGCGTTGAGGCCAAGGTCGGCGTGTGCGTGTGCGTCTGTGTGTGTCTGTGTGTGTGTATTCCCACCCTTCGTGTGTTTGTTTTGGCTGTGCTCGGTGTGAAGCCAGCCATGCCAGCGTCTCCGCCATGTGAGTCATGTGTTTTTAAAGGGCCAATGCCGCATGGTAAAAAAAACTCACTACCAGTTAGTCTTTTTTTATTTTTAGAGGCTGCTCGACCTGCTGCGCTGGAAGCCGTCGGACGGCCTGCCAAAAAGCCCTTCGGCCCTCTTTCTTACATTCTCCGATCGCTCCCTGTTTTGTCGTTCTTTTCACGCCCTTCCAAATATTACACGTGCTGTATCCACGGAGCACGTAAATAACCTGTGATGCACGAGTACACTATGCTTGTTTCTAAGTAGACGTATCGTTTTGGATGTCTCTTCAAATCCTCCCAACAAGGTCGGTCTTTTTAGCTGTTTGACAAGCAGCCAGTAAACAAAGGCGGACGATAGGAATGCATGATTATGATAACTATAATAACAACCGATTACTTTATTACTGCTTTGTACCCCAGCAGCTTTGCTGTGTTATTATCGTGGCCTCTATCTATAATAATATTCCGAGGGGGCTGGGGTTTGTTTTTTTACCATCAAGTCTGGTTTGTCGTCACGTCGTTGTGCTCTGGGGTCTCATGGTGCATGGGCGTATACACAGGTGTTGGAGGCGGGGCCGTGTTCAGGCCATTGGAAGTTGCTCAGTGGCGAATAAAGGTTGAATTCAGTGTATGGTGGTCAAAGGTCGCCGTGACTGTACGCCCATCCCGCTCTTGTCATATTTCAGAAATGCCTTGCGCTCAGGGTAAAACTGATTTCTAATGTTGTGGTCAAGGGTTAACTACGGAATTTTCCTTTCAGTTTTCTACACAAACTACCTGAATTACTGTTGTATTGTTTTTCTTACACTCTTTTTTTTTTTTTTTCCCACGGGGCAGAGGTCGTGGTGGAGTACGAGTACGAGGCGCTCCACGAGGACGAGCTGACCCTGCGGCCGGGCAACGTCATCAAGAACGTGCGATACATCGAGGAGGACGGCTGGATGGAGGGAGACCTAAACGGGAAAAGAGGCCTCTTCCCCGACAACTTTGTGAAGGTGAGAGGAAGAGGAGGATGGCTCAAACTACAGCTGACTTGAATCTGATCGAATCTGCTTTTGTTTGCAGAAGTGCACTCAATGCTTTCTTAGTTTTGATTAATTATTATTTATATTTACTTTGAGCTTTACTTTACTCAAGTACTGTCACCTTGTGTTCTAATTGTTATTTGAACAGAATACTATAAGTTTACACCAAGCTAAAGCGAAACAAACTTTTGCGATGCTTTAGTCTCTGAACTATTTGTGATCACTGGCGCCGGAGGAGAGGCATAGCTTATCGCCATAGGAACAGTTCTATTCTGCCATCCACCATGGAAGAAATAAACACTACTTTCTGCTTTGTACATGTTGTGGAAGTCCCACAAATACCCTTGTGTCTGGGTTCATAACATTATATATAATATTAATAACTGTAGCCACACACAGCTTCTCCAGGAACTGCGTCTGGAAGACGGACACTTCCAGACTATCAACTTATCCAGTTTCTGATTCAACAATGGCAGGAAGTCAGTTAAAAATGGCACCGGTGTTAAAAAACTAAATTTTTATCTGTATACGGTGGCTAATATCGACGACTCCATTTTCCCTCATCATGCCCTTATCCGCTCTGGTGTGGCTCGGTCAGACTGAACTAGGGTCCGTTGGCCCGGTTAGTCCGGGTCTTTTGGGATGGAGCAAAAGCTGTCCGTGGAACTCCGGCGTGGGAAACCAAACTACCGAAATCTGTTCAGAAAGCAATCTTAAAATTGGAGACAAGGAGGCTGTTTGACCTTTAGCCGTTGTTCAGATGTAGGACGTGAGGCGATTGACCGTAAAAAAGAGAGAGCAGTTCAGCCTTTATTGATATCAGATTTGATGGACTATTTAAAAGCAGCACTTAATGGATCCTCGGTCGCAAGTATCCATTAAGTCCCGATGACACGGGACTTAGAGCATGAGTTAATGCAGTTTGCTGCTGTAATAAAGAGTCCTCTCTGTGCCCGCAGAACGTTTTCTGATTGTCGGACTGTTTGATTTTCGATTAACGCAGAGCTGCGTTCTTGTCTTCCATTGATCATGGTTGGAAGAAAAGATGTAAATTAAACCTGCATGGGCTCCGTTCTGGAAATAGTAAGCATGCGACTGGATAATTTTTTTTTTTATGAACTGATGTCGTCATAGTTTTGTTGTTGTCAATTCAGTTTTTTGATACTGTAAAGGATCGCCGTGTACATATGGTATGAAACTTACCGCTGGTGAAATTACTCCTTTATTTTCTTCCTTTGGGTCACAATACTTTCATTAAACTGGTAAACGAGCTTTAGCCTCATACGGGTCCATTCAAACTATTCCACTTTCTTTAATGTATAAATGATCCGTCGCCGTAAAGCAAAGTTTGCATTCAAACGTAAAACAAAACTGCAATTCCTTTTACCTTTTCAAAATAAAAGTCTGATTCATCAATTAAGAGAGGAAGTGGATTAAAGCCTTTATAAATTATTCATACAATATCAAAAGGCATACATGAAAATCAATAGGGCAAATAGAGAACCGGCAATCGACTGGAAACAATAAACCTTCCATGGGGTTATTTACAGAGACATTTCTCAGGTTTTTCTATGTGTTCGTTCCCCGAGGAGAGAGTAGAACACAGGTTTTCTCCTCAAAGATTCAACACACCGCGGGGAGAGTAACTCACCACTTGCTTTCCCTGTCGTACGCAGCGCCTAAGGATAATGCCCCATACAAGCGAAGTTGACCCGATCTTCGCCGTGGTTTCACTGGCGCCTCAAATTTAACGGCCGAGGTGACGGTCGTTGCTAGTGTTTACCTCCTTTACCTCGGCGTTTACCCTGTTAACCATCCGAATCGCAAGTCGACACATTCTTCTCTCTGTAGTCTTGCTTTCCATTGCAATACAAGTATCACACCTCTATGGAAAGAAGTCGAGAGCACTCACAGATGTGTTTTGTGTGTATAACACAGTTATAACTGTAGCAATAGCCTGCAGGACTGTCTAAGTTTCACTTAATTGTTGTCGCGTGACTGTTGGGCTCAGTCTAAACCGTCATGGCTTCCTCGTGGCGCGGAGGAGCATGGGAGTTTTCTTCTCTCTTTTTTTTACACACTCTGCTTCAAGCAAAAGGAGACAATTAAATGTTTTTGATGAAATATCACAATTCTAAGCTTTGTTTCGGTTGCTTTTTATCTTCTGACGGAATGTTTTTGTCACACACGATAGGTTCAAGGACCTATGGAAAAAGGAAAATCTGACGATAATGACATAATTTTTTTATTACAGCAATCCTGCAGTCGGGCTTTGGGGCATTCTAAATAGTGTCCCCTCTCAATGCTCAGCAGCAGTGCTCTTCATCTGTGTTTTCAAGGTGTTTACACAGCCGATACGGAGTGAAATGAGTCACTCACTACTGTACTGGCTTACCTTCCCGCTTGACTTTTTTCCTTTTGGCCTACTTCAATTTATTTTGTATAGCCCGATCTAGGAGTAAGTTTGTGCTGTATCAGCGGTGGAACCTAACTCGTGGGGAACCTGGACTTGGAACTGGTGCTAAATCAAGACAGGCCGGAGTATCAAAAAGCTCAGACGTTATCACTTCTTTTTGACGTTTTGGTCCAAGAGGATCGCATAAATGTGTTATGTCATTAACAGAACTTTTTAAATATTGACAGGAAAAATCAGAACGGTTATTTTGACGGACTACATTCTAAACTAAAACTGAGTATTCAATTCAATTCATTCAATTCATTTGTATAGCCCGATATCACAAATTTGCCTCAGAGGGCTTTACAATCTGTAACCGTACAACATCCCTGTCCCAGGACCTCACGTCGGATCAGGAACAACTCCCAAGAAATAAGAAAGAAAATAAAGGGGAGAAACCTTCAGGAGGGCAACAGAGGAGGATCTCTCCTGGACAGGATGGACAGAAGCAATAGACCCAACCCGTCGTAGTGAGATAGGTAATCTGTTTAACAGCCTATAATCACTGAGCTTGGATCGTTAATCCTCTAAGGAGCCTACTAGCCCACTGAACTTTGCCCCCGACAACTTTACAGACGGCCGTGACGTCGTCTGTCTTCCTGCTACCTTTTCGTATTTTTTTTTTTTATAAATTGTTTTACGCCGTTGGAGCTACCGGGTGGGGGATTATGGAACATGTCTGTGGGGGAGATGGTAAGGACAGCGCTTCATTGCGGTAACTAATTGTCATGAACGTGTCCCTAGTTCCTTGGAATGACAGTAATCAATGGAAGACTGTCATGAGGGTATAAGTGTCTGTGATTCATGTCTCGGGTTTAGGTTTTCAGGTCTGTGTGATGTTTCTCAGGCTGTACGAGCCCAGCTCATATCGATGGATGACTATTATTATCTCATTTCTAATTTTCTTAAGTCTTTGGAACCACAGTTTCCATTTTCAACAGGAAATATTAATAGGAACTGGATGTTTGTTTTGTTATAGGAAATGCGCCCACGCCTTGTGCATTTCCTCCACACCGCTACACCGTTTGGTACTTTAAAAGTTAAAAGTACAGAAGTATTGGTATGAAAATATACTTCAAGTACCAAAAGTGAAAGTTGATGTATTACTTAATAAGAGGAGTGTGTCGCACATGTAATGTGACAAGATCAACCAATCACAGCTCCCAGATATTGTTCTCCTTTCTTTAGTAAGTATCAGTTTCCGGTAAATATATTGGGGAGAAGGTATTCATTTCAGTGCAGCACTCCTTTTGAGCTTTACGTCAAAATATCCAGCTGAAAGATGAGGCAATCACAACTGGATTTATTACCTCATGTAAATACAAGTTTATGGTCTCAATCTCTCTAGTTTTAAGTCTTTAATACAGCATGATGTTACTTAAGTAAACGATTGTGCATTTAAAGTAAAATACCAGAGCCGAATACGGTGCCTCTGCATTCCAAATATGGTAACTTACATTTATTGGTTGCGGAAAAAAATAAATATTAAATCTGCACTGTGTATACATTTATTTTAATTAACCAAAAATGCTTTGCACAGGTAAGGCTGAAATAATATTTCACACGGGGTACATCCCTGGTCTAGATCAGTGGTCCCCAAAACTAAGGCCCGCGTCCACATTTGGTCCGACCCCCCCTGAACAATACCAGAGACGCATTCTGATAATAAAAAAAAACATATTTATTTTTTAGTCTGGCCACACAAATCCTAGACTAGCTCTGTCAAATAGAATGTAATAATGGAGAAAAGGTTAGGGATTAGAATAAATAGTGTTATTTATTTCCTGCCTTTTTTTTTCTGTAAAAATCCCAGAAAGGGTTATAAATATTTGGTTATGTGTGGCCTTCTGGAAAACAATAGATGTTTACATTTAGGCACCCCTGAGATCGTCACACTTGTTCTGTTACAAACTGACCCCGGCCCCCATCAGAGAAGGGAGAAGTTATGTGGCCCTCACAGGGAAAAAATTTGGGGACCCCTGGTCTAGACTATATTATAAAGTAGAATGTACCTATGACATTATGTGTGCATAATGTACAGCCATTAATTGCACAGTCGCCACCCTCTTTATGTACGGCAATTTTTTTTAAAGTCGCCGTCAAAGACATTAGGCATATTTTATTACAATAAAGTAGAATCCAATGAGACAAAATAAAGAATTGGAGAGAAATATTGGACCACAGATAAAGTTACAGAGCAGTAATAAGCTGCGGTGAACGCATTTCATTTCAGGCGAGGACCGTTTGAGACTTTGTTCCCTGTAAATATGTCGGTGTGTGTTTTCGTAAGGATGGGCATTTTAAGTCATTTCATCATTAGACCCGGTGTGCTCTTGGTGTGGCGTGTGTCCCCAGGACGGCGGTCTGCAGCTCCCGGTTCAGAATGAATCGTCAAGTGTTAAATACATTTAAAAAATGTCCCCACTGTGGGAAAAATTAAGGAATATATCATATCATATATATATATATATATATATATATACACATCATATCATACGACTCTTCAGTGAGAGTGACCAACGTCACACAGCTTGCACTACACATTTTGTGGCCACGCACACACGCACTCTCGTTGCACCCGTCAGGGTTCTTATGGTCATCGAAAAGCGGGAAAAGTCCTGGAATTTTAAAATGGTGATTTCCAGGTTTGGAGAATTCCTGTAAAAAAATAAATGAATCACAAAAGTGTTGTAAAAGTCATGGAAATGTGTTGTAGTCAGGTTAATGTTTGCATAATTTGAAAAAAAGTATATGCTTTTAAAAGAAAGACGCTCAAAATATAAGCAGGCTTACGCTCTCACACTGGCGGCGTAATTTATTTCTTATTCGCGCTGCGAGTGAACACACCTTAACTGAAACGTTCGGTGGCCATAGCAACAGTAGCTCAGGCATAATCCACTATCCTGTATATACCGAGATTTAGCAAAATGTTTGATCATGGAAATTTGGTTTAAAGTCCTGGAAACCCATTGGTCAACATGTGGATGACCCCTGCTCGTGCGCTCCTGACACTATTCAGCGAAGGCGTGCCGTGGACTTTGTGCCGTTGTGCGCTCGCTGTGCACATCGACTCCTGGATGTCGACCGGAGATGCATTGTGTGTGTGTGTGTTGTGTTTTTGCGGTGCATCGGAATGTTTCCCAGACCACTTCCACTGCTGGATGTGGTCTGGGTGTGTGTGTGCTTTGGCTGCAGTCCCAAGAGGAACAATGAGGTCTGCTGGGGTTCTTTAGTCAAGTCACAGTGAGCCAAGTGCTGATCACCACCTCCCTGATGGCTTGTATGGGCTTTAGGATTGTGGGTAATAAAGTGAGGTTTACATCTTGTGTGTTGGGAAACGAGAAGTTCACCACAAGTTACCACGCTTGAGCTCCGTTGAGAAGGTTCATTTGTGTTCTGTAATGTGTCCCATTTCAACAATTAACTTCTACTGCAACGAATAATAAAGGTTCTAATCTCGCATCACGGATCAGAACCAAAGAAACAAAGAGAGCAAATCTTACTGTTTGTTTTGCTTTGATGTGTTCAAGCTCAATTCAGCACAAAATGAGTATAACTCAATTATTACGTCATCATGTCATCAGAAGTTTTTTGGGCAGGAAAGTTTAAAAAAAAATGTATCCTTTTTGTTTTGAAGATGTTTCACAACAATAAAAAAATATGTTTAGTGCTATCTACACATGTTGTGCTCCCCTGACATCCCTAGTGTGAGGAGTATGAGCTTCATATTGACAATGGCATTAGGAATGGAAGCCACAAACGCAGAGTATGTTATGACCGCTCGAATGATAATGTAATGATGGCGATCCTAAAGTATGCTGCGATAAAGACGCTGAAACGGAACGCTTCCCACTTATTATATTTAATATTTTGTTTTTGCAGGAAGTGAAGAAGGAAGCCAAAGAGGTCAAGGAAACCAAGAGTGAGCCAAAAGAGGAGGCCTCACAGCCTCTGAGGAGGGAGAAGAGCGCAGGGAACGTGGCCAACCTGGTCCAGAGGATGAGCACCATCGGCATCCCAACCGGCGGCTTCCTGCCGCAGCCGCCAGCCGCCTCCAAGAGTAAGACGCTCTGCTTTTGGTTGGCTCGAATCAAGTAGACCACAAGGCAGGCTATGCTTTAGGGCGGGGCCACTGTGATTGACAGGTCGCTGCCTCTCCCAGAGCCGCATACACTCCTTCTCCCCCCTCCGCATTCCAAATATGGTTACTTCCATTTATTGGTTGCAAAAAAAACAACTGCGAATTGAAGGCTTCCAAACGCCACAACGACTACGAACACGTGTTGTATGCAGTCAGTGAAGCGACATGACACATGACATGTGATCAGGTGCTAAACCATTGAGCAAAGTATACATTCTTCCACTGGGAAAACCCCTCATGACTTGTTGTTTTTAGGAACACAAATATCGAATATTGTCGAATAATTTCAATTCGATTTTTCTGCAAATAACCTACTATAACTGGCTATAACTAAACAGAAATCAGGATTTTTTTATTTTTTATTTTTTTTAATGTTTAAACACCGATTTTGCAAAACAACGGTAACGCTTACGCATCGGGTGATCAGATATCGGTATCTTTTATTTCTGCTGATTTGATTCAAACGGTCAGTTTTGTGGTCCGTTGCACAGAAGAAGGTTGCGTCACAAGAAAACCCGTTCTCTTTCCTCTGGTTGTTCTCATCGCACCAAGGGACGCAAATGTGGGGTCCGTCTTTGTGCCGCTGCTTCTTCTTCGCTTGTTCCATTTCCCCGTGTGCAGCAGCTCTGCTTGTTCAGCAGGGTGTGTCTGCCGCCTGCCTTGGGATCACCCTTTGGCAGAGGGGGGGGGAAGGGGGGGGGGGGATTGTCTTATCATTCCACTCGCTGGATTTACACCTTGATTGCTGTCTCACACCGCCACACCTCTCTTACACACACACACACACACACACACACACACACACACACAGAGCCAAGCTCTTCGCAGCCAGCTCACAACAGGTCGGTTGACTAGCTGCTGCGTTTTTTTTTCCCCTCTCTTTTCCCCCCTCCCTTAGAGCCGAAGAGGAGACAGTGCAAGGTCCTGTTTGACTATCAGCCGCAGAACGAGGACGAGCTGGAGCTGAAGATTGGAGACATCGTAGACGTCATCGAAGAGGTATATCTTTTTTTTTTAATGCGTGCATCAACGTGGTGGGCTTCCTAATGACTTATGTTGAGAGAGGCGAGTAAAGCAGGCGGGGGGGGGGTCACTTCTTGGATTATCCACATGGGCCTTTTCTGTGTTTAGAATAAACAAGACAGCGGGCGGTTCAGTTTTTGGTTTGTAATTTGAAACCCGGTGGTTAAAGGGGTGTAATATTACAACCACTAAATCTATGTAACCAGTGAAGAGGCAGCAGCTGTCAACTGGTTCATTCGTGGCGCTGGCAAGTCGGAACAGGTGAGAGATGGGGCTGTGCAGCAGGAGTGAGATTAGAGTGTGTGCGCTGGCGATCATATCATATGTGCCTTCTACAATGTACAATTGTCTTTAAAACGTGTCAATTTATACTACTAATTGCAACAAATGCACAACATTTTGCAGTTTCCCCCCTAAATGTTGTATTATTAATAATAACTTAATAAAGTGTGTAGCGTTAGCGGCACCGGGGGAACCGTTGACCTGCCTTAAAGCCACAGGCGTTAATGCTATCGGTGTTTCCTCTCACGCTCATGAAGATAATGTTCACAGTTGTTCTTTAGTGCAAATGCTACAAGATCCGAGAGGGAAAAACCTGGCGGACCACAGGCTATTATTACGACTGTGGCTCCAAGGCACCGCCTCACGTGATCTCACGGGCGATGTAAACGAGACGAGTTCTGACGTGGCACTAAGACTCGCTGTAGCGATGGAACGACCATGTTGCCTTACGGTCGGCGTCGCAGCATTTCCTCCAGGAAAACACTGACGCAGTCATCCAGAATCTAAACGCATACATGTCAAACATGGTCGACGCACAAAAGAAGACTCTGAAGAGTTCTGGAGGTTTACGACTTCATCTGTGAACCCCTAACTACCCGACTTCCCCTGCGTTTTGTAGAGAGGGGTGAATTCTGGCTACATTTTCAAGTACAGAAAACCCACATTTTATTTTGACATCCTGTTGTTTCCATCTCCTCGTGTCTTTCCCCGTGCAGGTTGAGGAGGGCTGGTGGAACGGCAACTTCAACGGCAAGTCGGGACTGTTTCCCTCCAACTTCGTCAAAGAGCTGGACGCCACGGGAGAGGACGGAGACGCCAACGAGGCGGCTGCAGACGAGACCGGTAGGACGGACGGACGGACGGACGGAAATATATACATTTAACGTAAAAGGAGGGCTCTCATTGGCTGTTTCCAATCTGAACTGGTTCGGTAAAATACGTAGACTCGCCGCCAAGAGACGTCGCCATTGAAGTCCTGAAGAAGACATTTGGCTGAAGCTTCAGGGAGTTCTAAGCCTTCTGTATGCCAGTTGTGTGACTAGGGAGGTAAAACTGCTCTTTTAAGAGGCTGTGTGATAATGTGTGTGTGTGCGTGTGTTAATGTTTTTGCATAAGTTTTTAACAGTGCAAGGAAATGTCGTGTCAAATGGGTCCCAGGTTCCCCAACCGGCATCTGCTCTTCATTTCCTTATGTGTACTGTAGGCGGTACGTTTTTTATGAATGACTATTGTCATTCATATATTTAAGAATGGTTTAATGGAACTGGTTGCTCCACAATATTCTAGCACCTTCTGGTGGCTTAAAAGAGGAGTAACATCTATTTTCCTATACCCATCATGCATCCTGTCCCACAGACCAGCTGTCGAGACGACTTAAAGCGACACTATGTAACTTTTCCCCTGTAGCGCCCCCTTCAGGTATTTAACCTCTGGCTCTCGAGCCATATATGGCTCTTTAGGCTGCCCTCACAGCTGATCGAACAGCTGATCAATGCGCGCTAGCGAGCCATTCAGCCGCGGCATGTCACTCTGTGTTTGTACTCGTCTCGTAGCGGAGCAAATAAAAAGTCACCTGCGAGCGTGGACTGGCACTATATGACGTTGGTAATCACTGCCAGACAGCAAGTTTAAGTACTTCCTGTTCCTCAACCGGAAGTACCGGGTCGTTACCAACCATCTTACATTCAGCAGTATTCTGGCCACAGACCCCCGATGGCAGTGGCGGAGGAGCAAATCAACATATTAAAAGTCATTGTTGCGGCACAATTTTTTTCAAGCTGTTATTTTAAGGTGGAAAAGTTACATAGTGGGGCTTTAAACACTGAATTTAAAACCGTAACCAGCAGCAGAATATCTGGTTGTTGCATGTTTAATGTTCAGAATTGATATTTCAACTTAAGTTCTACAGAGATCCTGTGCTTCAGTTCAACGAGTGACCGCGTTAACTGGCAACTTTCAGACAAATCCGAAATTGTTTGTGGTTGCCCGGCGGCAACCTCCGGTTCTGAGCAACCACGGGCGAGCGTTAACGCGGCGACGTTTGGAGGTAACGATGCGATTGATCCCCAACTAACTCTCTGTGTCTCTCTCTCTCTCTCTCTCTTCCCCGCAGATGGAAGTGGAATGGAAGGCGCCAGCACCGCCGCCCCCCCCACGTCCCCGCTGCCCGCTCCAGGGAACGGAGTCATCGCTCAGCCCAAGAAGGTCCGAGGCGTCGGCTTCGGAGACATCTTCCGGGAAGGCTCGGTGAAACTAAAGGTCCGGCTGCCGAGCCCCGAGACGGAGGAGAGGAAGGAGAGAGTAAGTGGAACACGCGGCATGGCGTGCACAACATGGCGCCGACTCATTCAGAGGCATTGACCGTCGTAGAAAATAAATGGAAGTTTTTAATAACTTTAAAAAAAGTTATTTAAACTTTTTTTGAATGTTATCTACCATATACGTTATAGTACCATTTGAACAAAGGGACATTAAATCTCCCGATAGCATTTTCTTACTGAAGCTCCTAAAAAAGTCGTACTACTAAATAACACTCTTTTTAAAAATTACTTTGAAATAACATCTACAGGAAATTATCACTTAAATGTTGTTGTTGTTGTTGTTATTATTATTATATGATTATGATTATACTTGAAGTCACTGAGCTTAGCATGATCGTAATGAGTCGACTAACTCCTTCAAATGTACAAACTCCATAATCTGTGCATGCAGAATGCATGGAGTGTCTGAGGTTCACACCCTCGACCGCCTCCGGAAACAAAGCTCTTCAAAGCGTGTCACGGCTTCTGGTTTATGATCAGCCAGTGGTCAGTGCTACGACCTTTTTCCCACATCGGTACGTCACATGCACATGGGAGCGTTTGACCTTTCCGTTTGTTGCGAATACACACTCGCGGCACATGTTCGGCGGGTAATATCCCTCACGTGTCCACGTCCATCCCATGAGGATCACATGGGCCGGTTCTAAATGCACTGTACACTTAAAACTGACACAGATCCTTTTAGGTGGGTAGAATACATCCACGGCTTCCCTACTGCTACCATGGAAACGTACCTCCTGCAACCGCACGTCTGAGCTGTCCCTTTTAAATGTGTCGACGTGGCAAATAATAACACAAGCTCTCTGCTCGGTTCAGCACGACACTCTTCCCTCGTCCCCTACTGTTCACAACCCCCCCGACGCTTTCTTCCACCACTAACACGGCTTCCTCCACGCCTCGCATGGCAAACGCTCTCACCAACCGCCCGCCGCTGCCAAAGCGACCTCCATTGGGCCTTGGCCAATCATCCTGCGGTGCTATCGGGGACACACAACATCCTGGTCGTGACTTTTTCTGTCTTTCTGAAAAGTTCTGTCATTCACCTGTCTTGTTACTTTTAGCAGGTTGATACTCTGCTTTCATTTCCATGTAGTTGTTTTTCAATTTTGTATTATTATCCTTTGGCGAATCATCACTTCCTGTAAAGTCAGAATGCGACAAGGTGGACGCATTCTACTTTGAATCACGGTTTACTGTCTTTCTGTAGTTCTTCTGATCTTTCCATATATCCAAACATCCCAAAAAGGCGCGTCTAGTGTTATTAATTATATTTTGTTTATATCGTTCTGTAGATAATGTCCACGTTTTGTTCTACGATATAAAATAAGATCGTAAAGTACCCTCTGTCATGTTGCCACACGGTAGGACAAAGGGGCGCACACATACAACGTTGACTCACCTTGTGCTTGCATTCACATTGTTTATGAGCTTATTGATCAGCGTCACAGTTTGAGTTTTTAATCTGAAAACCTCAGAACAAGATTCTGTTGGACCCACCCCTTTTAAGCCCCTCGTCCCAAAAATAAATAATTAATAGCATATTTCACGCGCACACACACACACACACACACACACACGCACACGCACACACTCAACAATTAGGGACTCCACATATCCACTCATGTGCAATAAATCATTTCCATCTGTATGGTTTGCTTCATTTTAGCCAATCCCATCATTACCATCCGCTGCAAAGCCCGCCCATCCCAACATGACAGACTCGCAGCGAGCAGACGGAGACGGCAAAGCCAAAGGTAAAGCACCGTGAACGCCCCGCAGAGGACGCTTTGACATGTGGAGGAGTGTGTTTACTGTCACCGGTTCCTTGTTAGTGGGTGGGGGAGGGTGGAGGTGGGTTAGGAGTTTGTTCTCTTCATCCTGTTTACTTCTAACGTGGGCGTGCTAGTTCTGTTAGCCTTCTTAGCATCTGTCATTAGTTAAAAACTCCAATGCGTAGTTTGGATATGAGGAAACGTCTCGTTCCAACAACAGACCTTTGATGTAAACCTTGTTTGTTTTCATCAAACACACTCCGTTTGGTGACATTGTGCGCTTTCCTTTCACCAATCGTTGCTGAGACTCCCATTATTTCTTTTTCCCCCTCAGCAAAAGAGTACTGTAAGGTCAAGTTTGCTTTCGAGGGGACAAATGAAGACGAGCTGACCATCAAGGAGGGCGATATCCTCCACATCCTGAGCAAGGTCAGAGCCAACTGCTTCATGCATGGAGAAGTGTGTTGAAGGAAAACCTCAGGGAAAAATCTGAGCCTTTTATTTAGCTTTCTTTCCATCTTTTGGGGTTCAACCGAGCCACCTACCCGATCCACCTGGGTGAACACTTTCATCGATGGCAGCGACATCTAGAGTTCAAGCGTAAAATCCCCAACAGTATGAGAAAGATGCTAGAGCCATATTCTAGTTTAAAAAAAAATAATTAATCCCTCGGTTCCTAGATCGGCCATCCATGAGCTTGATGGATCATTTCAGATTTTATAAATGAACAGAAGACGAAGGCGCTGATCATCTCTTTACATGGATCGTGGTTATCTGGAATAACTACTCATTATTCATAATTTCTGTCATATTCATTGAATGTGTTGTAACTCTGTCACGCGGTTCATCTGTACACATGACATCTATTACTTCTGACCATCCATCCTTTTTTTTTCTGATGCGATGTGAGGTCCTGGGACAGGGATGTTGTGTGTGTACTGATTGTAAAGCCCTCTGAGGATAATTATGATTATGGGCTACACAAAATAAAGCAAATCGAATCAAAAAAAGGATTATTCTAAAACCAAACCCCTTTTGAAACTATTTAACACGACACAAGTGACAACTCATCGATGCATGCGCTGCATGTCACATTTGTCGAGGTGTTTATAAGTCGTGTTTTTTGTCACACTAAAATGCATGACTGTCGGCAGCATCTGTTCTGTCCCACTGCGAGCTTTACGGGAGCCCTTTCCGTTAGTCTGCATTCCTGCAGACTTTAATTCAAAGTAAATCACCCACAATTCATAGCAACGTGGCGGTGAATGCAGGGTTTGCGAGTGGAATCGTGGAGACATCAGAAATAAAAAGGTAACTCTTAAGATGACGGCACGCGGGCGTTGAGCCCGTATTAAGTTTCCACTGAAAGTTTGGACCCAGCTGCCGATGACATCATGCCAGGTGTGACTGGGCAGAGACCGGAGTAGAGCGCTACCACCACCTAGTGGAGGGAGAGCAGAAGTGTTGGTCTTTCTTCTACTCGTTCCACAGAGTGACTTTTGAACAGTGCTTTGTGAAGATTCATTTGTTTTCTTTTCGCTGCAACGTAAAGCAATAGCAGGCCTGTTGGAGAGAAAGTTTGTTTTTATTAAATATTTTTTGGGGAATCTGCGATACAGGACACAGGAGAGCCCGGCTGGTGGCGAGGGGAGATAGGCGGCAAAGACGGCGTCTTCCCAGACAACTTTGTAGACCTGGTGTCCGAAGCAGAGAAAGAGGTGAGATCATGGAAAGAAATTATTATTATTATTATTATTATTATTAATAAAGCAAAACTACTGAACAAATTTCAACGTTCATGCTTCTAAAAACTGAGTATTTGCTGTTTTTTCTTTCGACTGTTGGTTGCACCAAAAAGATAATTTTATAACCGTCGTGCCTTGTCACAAACATTGCAGTGATGTCGTTCAAGAACAGAATATAGATCTTTTCACGAGTTCAATCTTTAAAGCAACAATCAATTTTAGAATTTAACGCTTGGAAAAAAATGCCACTGTTTACAAATTTATTTCTTGAATGTATTTTTTTTTTTCATTGTGTATAATATCAGTGATTGCAGTGCAGTTGCAATTGAAGTGTTGAATTAAAAACAAAACATATCTTTCTGTAACTGCTCCAAAAATACTATTTTCCACTTTTCACTGAATTTGTTCATTTCCAGCATGTTCACTCTTGAAATACCAGTTTGTTTACATTGTTGATACTGAAAAAACAACATTATTTTCTCTTAATGCTAGGGTGACTTAATTTTTTTTCCAGTCTGGGATAAATTAATGATTGGCAACAAAATCGTTTGAAAAAATATTAAAACATGCCGCCATGGAGCAAACGTGAGGAAATGACTCGATCGAGTGGTAACTAGTAGAAACTACAAGTGTGAAGCCACATTGTGGTGTTGATGGGTTTCAATGCGGAAGCTTTTGTCTTTAAGTGTCTCTAATTTGGCCATGTTGTTTATTATAGACCTGTTATAGTAATATATAAAATTGTTATATATTTCTGTTGAATGAAAAATCAAAGACCCACACTCTGGCTACACATTCAGTGCTTCTGGAAGTGTTATGAGTTTAAAGTGGGTGTTTGTGCCCACTGAGCTTTGACCAAATGAAAAATGACACCTTTTTCTTTTCCTGTTGCTGGATCTCTTTGTTATTGTGTGAAAGATGTCAGGCTGTGAGAGCTGGATCACCACCAGCCTCCCATCGTCTAATTGATAATATGGAGTCGTAAAGCACAGGCTTATGTTTTCTATACAGGGTTCGTACGGCCATAGAATACCTGAGAAAGTCATGGAATAAAAAATGGTTATTTCCAGGCCTGGAAAAGTCTTTGGAAAAAAATGTAATCCCAAAAGTTTTGTAAAAGTCTTGGAAACGAGTTATATTTACATGAGCATTTATGATAATCAGCCGGATGCATTTTAGCGTCCTCCGGTAAACTTTGCCGATCAATTAGTGTTTCTTTTTTTAAACGGTCGCTGTATACCCATGTTCCACCTGATTTCCACAGATGTTGTTACTTTATCTACTTCTGTGCTTTCAGACGCCCACGTCGAGAGTCTCGGTGAGATCGTCTCCCAAGCCCGACTCAGAAGAGGTAAGCCGGCACAGATCGGTTCCCCCTGAAAGCTGTAGACTCTTTAAAGTGGAACATTTAGCGGGCCCCTTTCTTCAAAGCCGCGGGACTCCTTCGACAAAAGCAGGAAGTGACTGTCTACCCACTCGGGCCATTTGTATTCCTCCCCCGCAATCCGTGTTCTTACGATTCCGGGGGGGGGGTTCCCCCGTAGGAGGAATTCATTTAAATGAAGAAATGTTCCGTCCCTCTTTTTTTTCTTCGCCGTTGCTGTTCTTCATCTGCAGTATTTTTCCGACCACCAGACTGCGACACATCTGCACATATCATTAACGCTGGTCAATCTTTGGTTTGCCCAGTAGTGAAATTTCCCCATTACATAACCGGCCTCAAGGAGAATGAATCCATCACCACGAGGAATCGGTTCTGTCCTCAATGGCCTTGGCTCAGCGCTCGACTAAGAAGTTCACATCTCAAATTTGTCACACAAATTTGAGGGGGGGGGCAAAGTGATGACGCCTCCGCCTCCGCTGTGATGTGATGACATGCCAGAGACCGAGATTTGATAGTGCGATGGGAATAATTGTACAATCTGTGTTTTGAAGTTCATGTCATCACGTTGACAGTGGAAGTGGAGCCTCTTTTTCAGCTGCTGTTGCCATGGCACCTGACTCTCCACAAATGATGTAAAGGCTCAAAATAAACATGGTTATGATTGTGTACTCAAACAGCAACGCTGTGGTATGGCACGTTCTTTAGCGTCTTCATGTACACACATGAAGTCAACAGCACAAGGTCCTAAAGATTGAGGATGTGCAATATCTGATATGCTATTTTTGTATTTGTAGAAATAATGTTTAACACTCTATCGGCAATTGAGAGAACAGATGTGAGTCATACTCATTTCTCCTTCTCTCTCGTCCTCTCTTCCTGTCAGAAGCCGAAGAAGCCACCTCCACCGTCAAAAAGCATAGGTAAGTAACACGTCCCCCCCTCCTCCTTCTCCCCCCCCTCCTCTCCCTGGGAAGTGAGACTTCCCTGGTGCGACTTGATTAGTGCAGCGGTTCTCCGACAAAAGCTCATGTTGACTGACTGGGTAGACCTTTTGTATTCTGCTTCAGAACAGGATCAAAAAAGGTTTGTTGTTGTAATTCTCATTTCTGCCACAATATATATATATATATATATATATATATATATATATATATATATATATATATATATATACACACAGACACAAACATTTCTGGAACATAAATCTGAACATTTGGTTAAAAATCCTTCATTTTGTTGACATATTAAGGTCAACGGTAAGCAAATTTATTTTCCATATATTTGTATCACAGCCTTTAACTAGAATGGGCACTCGGTAGAGCGCATACCTTCGCATATCACAAGATTGAATTATGAACAATTTGGCACTAGTTTCACGCAAATCGGATGCCAATTAACCGAGATATCGCAAATTTAGGTTTTTCACCTTTTCGTGACATTGACCTTTGACCCAATCACTCCCAAAAACTAATCGATTGTTCCTTGGGTCATGACCAATCATCCCACCAAGTTTCATAAGAATCGGCTGAGTTTTGTCTGATTTAGACGAATAACGGACAAACGGACGGACATATTCACAAATAAATACACGCCGGCCAAAACATTACCTTCTGCATTTTCAATGCGAAGGTAATAATGAACAATATGTGAAATCTGTAAAAACCTGAAAAGGGTCGACATGTTAACAAATACGTTTCCTGAAATGTGAGGTTTACATGATGCAAATGAGGCTTTATCTCATGGTAGCTGTTGGTGAGTTGAGGAGAAGAAAGAAAGAAGCCCTCTCCTAGTCTGAAAGAAGAAGTGTCATCGAAGCAACATCGGGCCCAAATCGACCAGCGCTTAAAAACATTGCCTCGCCTTAGTGCAGCGCGGCGCTTCTTATCGCCACCGAGGTCTGCAGTTTGCAAAATCCACGCTTGCATCATCGCTTGTCTGCACAGGAAGTACTAGCGGGAGCGTTGGCGTTCACAACCTCCCCACCGCAACGTGGTGTGCGTCTCTCTCTGAATGTGTGCTTGTGTGTCTGTCTGGCGAGTGCACGCAGACATGCAATCACAGCACAGTGTGGGACAGATAGGTGTGGTGTGTGTGTGTGTGTGTGTGTGTTCCACCTCTTTGTGTGGCGAGTCTTGAATCATCCAATCACACTGTGGATCATGTTTTTTTGTTTTTCAGCCCCCAGGCCGGAGGTTCCCAGCGCCGACAAGAAGCCTCATCCCGTCAGGCCCGAGGACAGAGGTAGGACTGTCCGGCTTCGCTCCTTAACCCTCTTCACCTCCTCTGTTCTCTCGTTTCCTCAACGCACCTTAACACAACAAATTAACACACTTTGACCTTTTTTACATTTTAATTTAAAACCACAACATGATGGGGGAGCACTTGACCAGGATCTCATTTACCTTTTTTAAATTCAACTGTGCATTACGACTAATGACCAGCAGGGGCCCATTCCTCTGGTTCCAAACAGAAGTCTATGACTTTCCCCATTGAGGTATTTCCTCAGTAAACATTGTGAACATGAGTTGATGCCTCAATCTCTGGTTCCAAGTCGTCTTCAATACAGAATGATGTTCATTTAGTAAATTATGGTCCATTTAGAGTCGAGCCAAGGCTTCTAACTCTTTTTCCACAAAGCAAGTGGTCACGGTGGCGAGGTCTACTTCTTAGAAAGAGGCCAGTGGTTTTATGTACAGTTGGTTGATTTAGTCCAGTGGTTTCCAGCCACAAAGGGGTCACAATCTTAATCTATAAACTAACCCTTTCCACCACAGTCAGTTCACTATTTGGTTCCCCTCTTTCTCTCTTTTTTCTTTCTTCCTTCCTTCCACTCTAGACGCCATCGCTTTAGCTTTGTGTGACTTCACTAATGCTCTTTAGAACGCAGGCCAAAATGTTCCTCGTCATTGGCTCTTTGTCAAGTTTTTTTTTTTAATCTAAAGAATTGGAATGATACCCCAAAAACCTAAAAACAGCGTAGACAAAACAGATGTAAGCTATGAAATCATAAATCAATCACACATACCAACAACCCACTTGATACAATAACAAAGTAAAGCGGCAATAAGTTTGAGAGCATTAATTCAACTTGACTCGAGTGTATCTGGTATGGATGGATATAAATAGAAGTGCCACATTTAACCAAACACCTCGTGGCGATCGCTCTGTGAAGGCAGGAAGCGCGGGGGCCTCGAGGTCAGTGGGTTATGTAACGTGTTGTGCTGAGCGCCGTCAGGCCCTTCTTGGTAATGAGACAGATGTGCTGTCAACGCAGTTTCTATCTCACTGCGCAGGGCTCTGGAAATGAGCGCTGTGTGTGTGTGTGTGAGGTTTTGTGCTTGGTACATAGTGAGGACCATAACCGAGTGGGGACATTTGGGCCGGTCCTCATTTCTTCGAAAGCTTTTTCGAGGGTTCAGTCCTGGTTTTAGGCTCCAGGTTTGAGGTCAGGGACTCGGGAATGCACTATGTCAATGGGTTTCTCTGAAAGATAGAAGTACACATGTTTATAAACAAACATCTTTTTAAATATCTCTCCTTGAACAAAGAATGCAATGCCGATTTTTTTTATTTTCATATGAACATTTAATAAGACGATTCAAAACAAGGGCTGAATTCAGCCCCGTCAGACAACCTGTTGCCTTGTTTTCATCTATTTTCTTTTTACTAATTCTAGGGGCTGTATTCGAAACAAGGCAAATACTGTGAGGTTGTTGTTGCTGACTAATTCTCACCATACAATCCCTTTTTTCAGCTTTAATCTTCTTTAATCAGTCATGATGTGAAGAACTTCTCAGAAACCTTGAGGGTTTTTTTTTTTATTCGATTGTCTTTCAGAGCAGAGGACAACAACACGTCTCCTTTAGCCGCCACTCCTCATCGCCAGCTTGTGGCGCCTATTACCCATCATTTCCAACACCCTGGGCGCTGTCGGTTAACATCACTCATTTCAGCCCTCACATTATACGGACATGCTAGGCCCCACATTCATATGCAAATGTGATCATGGAGCATTTAGAGCATAACAATCAGTTATAGATGTGATGCAACGACAATTAGCTGAGCTGCATCCACTCGTCTTCCGTCTTGAATAAAGAAGAAGACAGATGTGTTCTGGGCTCGTCGGGAGTTCATCCGAATGATGTTGTCATTCTGAACATATTTGTTTGTTTGTTTGTTTACTGGTGTGTCACGTCATACTTCTGTATTTGCTGTATTTGTATTTGTTTTAGTGATTGAAGTTTGGAGTTTCTCCAATTTTTAAGGTAGAACACGTTCGTTATTTCTTCTTTATAGGTCTTGACTTTCTTTTTTTTAACTAACTGGTATGGCGTGGTGGTTTCAAAAAGGTGATAGGAGTGGCCAGTATGAGTGAACAAAGCATGCGCCTCTTACTGGCCTATGCGACTACATGGACCATCATTTACTAAATGAACATCAGGCTGTATTGAAGAAGACTTGAAACTAAAGATTGAGACCATAAATTCATGTTTATAACGTTTACTGAGGAAATAAATCAAGAGATTTTCAAGACAAGTAGAGGAGTCGGCCCAGCTGGTCAGGAGAGAGAATGCAGGTTGAGACCCTTTTGCATCTGCTTAACGCAGTGGAACCGGAGGATGCCTGATTAGAATCAAACTCTTCTCCCCCTGCCTGACGACGATGCGGTAACACAAGGACACACTTTATAGGCGTATAAGCTTGTCGAGCATCAATTTGTCGTGCACCAAAAACAAATTGACTTCTGGAAACTCCACAATGATTTGCCTCGGCCTCCCGGGCGTCACCGTCTAGTTGTTCTCAGTACGTCTTATATGTCGCCTCTCAGCCGCTTTGTTTATCTTTCATTATTCACAGTTGTATCAACATCAACTCTCTTTTCTCTGTTTTCAGTCGACAGGCCCACGCCGGATCCCAAACCATCCAAGCCCGCGGCGCCGGTGGTCCCGCCCAAGAAGTCGGTCCCCCCTCCCGGGAAAGGCAGGCCGGGAGGTTTCCTCCCGAAGAGGCCGGACAAGCCGCTCGCTCCCTCGCTGAACCTCAAGTGAGCATCTGCTGGTGTGATTAGTCCAGCTGTGTGTTTCTGTCGGCATGAAGGTGGCCTCAGGAGTCCGGTCCGTTCATGTTGAAAAGTTTCTCCCCTCTTCATCTGCAGACACAATGGGGAGGGGCCTCCCACGAGGCCTAAGTCCGACTTCGAGCCCTTATTGCCCACCAAGCCCAAAACACTGTCTGGGGACTGGGGGGAGAAGTCCTCGGATATGGGTATGTACACTATCGTCTCCAGATGTCAAAGTCCTAAATACTGGAGGTGATATGTTTTGTGTAGTTATGGTGGACTCTTGATTTATTCTAACTGCAAAATGCCCTTGTGGGGGGGTGAATCGGAATGTTCCACGAGTGAGACGGAAAGAATTTTCTTCACTCTTTGAACTCCAGAGTAGTTTGTTTTTAAAGACTAACAGTACCTTCGTGGCCCACTAGGTGGTGCTTTGCAACGAGTTTCCCTCTCTTCCTCCAAAGCACAGACACAACTCCTGTTTTTATATCAGACGTCTTATCACGGGGAAAAAAATCCTCCCAACTCTATTATCTAGGTCTTTTCATTGTATGTTTACAACAATCTCTTTGTGTACCAAACTCTGTTCTATAAATAGTCGATTATCTGCCACCAAGTATGGAAAAGATATATAAAGAGATATTTAATAACCAAAATTAAACGAGAAAAGACGACTAGAATAGATTTAATGGAGCCGAGCTCTATGTTTTGTGTTCTTTTTCCCACGGAGAGTTCTCTGTTTCCTCCAGGCGACAAGAAAGTGCTAAAACGCCACATTGCTCACCAGAAGGCAGACACACACACACACACACACACACATGAAACACTGCAGCAGGTTTGCTCCTGTGAAGCTGCAAAGTGCCGTTACATGACAACTGCCGAAGTTTGATTGACCACTCCGTCTTTATGTTGTCGTGAAGCTGCATCTTAATGCATAACGTCAATTTCCATCCACTTTTTCCTAAATCTCCATTTATAGTCATTTCCCATGTTTTATTCATTCACACCTACCTGTTTTCTGATCTGCACAAATGTTCACTTCCAGTTGATGCAAACTCAACACATCTCTTCAAGTGTACTCTGTTGCGCTATATTTATCTCGTAATAAATACGTTTTCAATTAATTTACATTCATTCATGCTTTTTATATCCAAAGCGACTTACAATCGCACACCGTAGAACAGCAATTTGGGGTTAAGTGTCTTGCTCAAGGATACATTGACATGGGCTAGCGGAGCCGGGGATCGAACTTCCAATCCTCTGATTGGAAGGCGGATCGACTAACCACTGACCCACAATCAACCACAACCCCTAATTTCGTCTTTCTTTCTTTTTCCAAATGCTGCTCATTAAACCTCCATTTCCGATCACTGATCTTTCACATTAAAAGCCCCCAAGAGGATCGAAAGGCATATCATCTTCAGATCTTGCCTGGCTCTGTACGATGCAGTGCCAAACCATTTTTAAGATTTGAAAAATCTTAACTCCTCTTTGCAAGCTTGTGCCGCTTATTACCCATCATTTTCAATTTGCACCCTCGGCGATGTCAGTTAACATCATTCCAGCTCTCGAATCATGCGGACGTGCTCGGCCCCACTTTCATATGCACATTGGATCGTGGAGCATTTAGAGCATAGAAATCTGTTATAGATGTGATGCGACAATAATTATCGGAGCTGCGTCAACTCTGCGAACTTCCTTCCATCCCGAATAAAGAAAAAGAGAGATGTGTTCTCGACTCGTCAGGACTTCATCCAAGTGATGATGTCCTTCTGAATGAATTTTCGTTCGTTTACTGGTGTGCGAAGTCAGGTGATGAGTTGTTTGTAGTTATGTCGGATGACGTCGATGGAATGCCCTGAAGCGTTTAGCATAGTGCCGTGACAATATGTCCAGAGAATCGAAGCAACAGCAGCGTACTTGTGCACCAATGTTCAAGATCGTCCACTTCATTGCTGAAGTACTTCTATAAATACTTCCCAGCTCAAGCTCTTGGCCCTGATGCAAGTGTACACAAATAAACTCAAACGTTCTGCCTCTAAACATGATATAATACGGTTTATTTCGACGAAAGCTCACCCATCATCATCATCATCATCATCATCATCATCATCATCATCATCATCATCATCATCATCATCAGTGAAGAAATGTCAGCGCTATGCATGTGCAGATTTTATAGTTGTTGAAGACAACAACTGTTGTAGTGGAATACCTCGTGCAATTGTCCAATCGGAAAAGTGAAAAATAAATGAAGTTTATCAGGGCTTGATATTCAATAAAAAAATGAAATGCAACCAGGAGATTAACATGAATACATTTGTATTCACAAAATACCTGATAATGCTACACAGTGAGCAACACATCGGCAAGAGGAGAGGTAGTTAACGTTAGCTGTTATAGCAGGCTAATTAATTGAGCTAGCGGCAACAACAAACTTCAGCAACTTATATATTAATGAAATGATTAATTAAATACCGAAAACGGTCATGAGCTAACGGCTAAGGTACAGAGGTTGCGTTACGTAAGGATGCGTTTTAGTAAAGAAAGAGTATCGTGCGCGGAAGATTACGACATTTTCTTGACTCATTCAAATGTAACCCCTACAAAGCGCTTCCTTTTTTTATTTTCAAAAAAGTGTTGCTCTGTGATTGGTGTCACTTTGTGAAACCGACAGGAGTCTGCCACTCTTCCACTCTTCCACTCATTGACAGGCGTCAAGAGTTTAAAGGGCGGGAGGCCGAGTCGTGGGTTGCTCAGTTTGCTGCCCCAGCAGCTCCTGACCAATCGGACCACTCGTGAGCTGATGTTCTCCGTTACTCATCGTTTTCCCTTCCCGCTCTTCGCCTCCCCCATCTATTCCAAACAGATCTGATGAGTTTCGACGACTTGTCGTCGACCTCGGAGAAGCTCTCTCACCCCACTGCTAACAGACCAAAGATGCCCACCAGGAGGCGGCCCGCCCAGTTTGTCGGAGGACAATCGGTGAGCGCACACAAGCACCTCGGCAAACCAGCCTGACCCCGACGGTTGGGATAAGCCCACTGTTGGTCACTCGACGGTTATCATTCAACAAGTTAATATTTTTTGCAGATGGGTCTCTACTATTCAAAGAAAGCTTTCATTAGGAAACATGTATTACTTAAAGTTAGGGCTTTATGGCAAAAGTACTAAAAGTTTAGTTTCTAAGATTGTATCAAACAGGTTATGACGGTTAATCAGGCTACCGTTAAAACTGTCTGGCTCCTGGACCACAAATAGGATATTACACATCAGATATGTTTTTTTTCTTCTTTTCTCGCTTTTCTTCTCAATTGATTTTCCTTTCACTCTGAGGTCCCTCGACTCTTCGTTACCCATCATAGCCTTTCAATAATTCACCCTCTGTCACGCTTACTGTCATACACACACATAAACACACACACACACACACACATACACACACACACACACTCACACTCAGGCCAATGCATTCTTGTCTTTTAGGGCAGTCACACTTCACTCTTAAGCAATCAGTCGGCTGCACTTTGTCCAAACAGACAGTGTGAGAGTGACTGTTGGATGTCACCGGGGATCGGCACTACCCCGAAGTAGGAAGCACTTGCCTTTCAGGAAACCGTGTACTTCAAATCTTATGCAACGATGATGTGAATCTTATTCTTCCCTCTCAGCCCACCAAGGAGGTGAGCATGGAGAAGTCCTTCAGGTTCGATGAGGAGGATGCTGCTGCTGCCAAACCAAAGCTCACAGAAACCAGAAAGGTAACTCAGAGCGTCGTCTTTCACAAGCACTCAGGGTTCGTACGGTCGTGGAAAATCTGGAAAAGTTCTGGAGTTTTAAAATGGTTATTTCCAGGCCTGGAAAAGTCCTTGAAGAAAAAGTAATTCCAATGGTTATGGAAAAGTCATGGAAATGTGTTGTATTCATATTCACTCATTTACACAGTTTGATTAAAAGAATAAACATTTATACAAATATTTATTCTTTTCAATCAAACCATTGTCTCATTTATATGCCTAGAATAAAAAAAAGAAGAGAAAAAAAAGTCATGAAAAGTCATGGAAATCCATAGTTAACATGTGTATGAACCCAGAACACTGCAAATGGTTCCACATCCGTTAAATGATGCTCTATCAGGATGTACAGAAGCAATGGATGTCATGTGATTCAGCCCTAACGATAAGACTATCATAGAGGAAATCTTCAGTCTACTCTTAAATGAGGTGACTGTGTCTGCCTCCCGGACTGAAGGTGGAAGTTGGTTCCATAAAAGAGGAGCCCTAGTGGGTCTTTTGTGAAGTAATATGGTACTATAACTTCTATAGTGGGTTAATGTGGTACTATAAACTTCCTAGTGGGGTAATATGTACTATAAACACTGATTGAATGTATGGTCGAACGGAACAAACCCATATACTTCTCAAATATTGATATTCACAGGTGTTCTTTAAAAAATAAATAAAAATTACACCACTGTCGCAACAACCTATTACTTATAAAATATTTGGTTGCAAGCAAGGAGCCCAAGGGACAAGATATCAACAACATGAAAGACGAGCCGGTTAATTGGCACCGACAGCGAGACGGACCGCTGCGGTGTGGGGAAGTGGGTAGTGGGTAGTCCAACGATAGCCCCTTCTTTGCAGTTTTCTTTCAAAGGTGAATGCTAGTCTAAGAGGGCAGTGATGCAAAAAAAAAGAGAAATCAAAGATGGTGAAACAATCAACAATGTCAAGGGGTATGATGAATCCGAAGTCACCCACATGCTGTGCAGTACATTGTATATGACATTGTGCCCTTGGAAGAAAGGCTCAAATCAACAGTTGCCTCGTGACAAGCTCTGCACAAAGAGATTTATTTAATGAGTCCCTGTACACATAGACATCAGGGATGTCTATGTGTACAGATTGTAAAGCACTCTGAGACATATTTGTAATTTGTGAAACTGGGCTATACAAATAAACTGAATTGAATTGTATGTGAAACCCCTGTCTTTCTTTCTTTCTTGTTTCCCCTCTTTATTTGTTGCCTTTCTCACAGCCTTCCATAAACACCTTATCCCAGGCACCGTCACCGGCGCCCCTCCGCCCCGCCGAGGCCAAGCCGAGCCCCGCGGCGGCCCCGAGCTCCGAGAGCGGCAGGGCCCGGCTGGAGCCCGACGACGAGGCCAACGCCCAGCTGGACGAGCTGCGCGGCCAGATGAAGGACCTGCTGATGTCCGTGGAGCTGCTCAAGGCCCAGCAAACGTAATGCTGCTGCCCCGCCGAGATGAGAACAGGCTTTGAGTAGCTTTGTTCTCATCTTTAGTCCAGAGAGTTCCTTGATTATGGAATCACATGTTGCAGCCCTTTCCCTCAAAGTCCTGTGGTCACACTCGGAGGGCCCCTTGCTTGTTTCCCATGCGCTACGATTAAAATTTTTTTTAATGAGAAATAAGATTGTACATTTCCCAATGGACCTTTTTATAGCCATCTAAAAGTTTGCGACGATAATGGAGTTTGGGCCCAGACGTCCCCGTAGAGCTTGCAAAAGCATTCGTAGTATCACAATGTCCGGTCAGGATCAATAATCCAAGCGGCAATTTGAGTGCATCCGAAATCTGACAGTTTCAGCGCAACATGTGTTTCAGTTTAACGACTCACCGTGTTCAATTCAATTCAGTTTATTTGTACAGCCCTTTCTCACAAATTACAAACTTGTCTCAGAGGGCTTTACAATCTGTACACATAGACATCCCTGTCCCAGGAACTCACATCGGACCAGGAAAAACTCCCAAACAACCCTTCACTGGGATAAAAAAAGGGAAGAAACTTTCAGGAGAGCAACAGAGGAGGATCCCTCTCCAGGATGGACAGAACAATAGATATCATGTATACAGAAGGACAGATTAGAGTTAAAACACATTCAATGAATATGACAGATTATGAATAGTTGGTAGTGGGCATGGACCACGATCCAGACCTCCGTGATCCATCGTTAACTGGCGGCTCGCAGCCCAGACGCGTCTGCGGTTGCTCGGTGATCACGGTTAAATGTCCCGGTTTGCTCCTGACGTCATCAACACTCCCAAACTGGCTTTCAGGCAAAGAGAAGTTGTTTGGGGGTTGAGTTGCTCTTGAGGGATTCTGCTCTATGGCTCATTATAAATGAATGCAATGTGTCACTGAGCATTTACCATGAATTGATTTACGCCTCAGTGCTTCATGCTGATACTCGCAACTACATGATTTGACATTGACAATTTGCTTTGTGGGTGGCATTTCAACATTATTTAATTTCAACACGGTGCAGTCATTATGAGTGTGAACCTTTGTATACACGATGCAATACACTAATGTGATTTGTGTGTGTTTCCAGGAAAGAGATAGCGGAGCTACGAGGAGAGCTGGATGAGGAGAGGATGAAGCGCGTGGCTCTGCAGGTAACATTGATCACCGTAGCAACAACGCGCTGGGCTGTCGACATTCATCACTCATTAGTCGAGCAGACTATTGATTCCATTAATAGCCATTAATCACAAGACATGTGCCAGCAGTGGATTGCAAGCTAAAGATGCTCTCCGTGGTGAGTGGTTGATAGGTGGCCAGACACATGACGGCCTCGTGGTCACATGCTGCTCCAGGCCGTGACCAGGGGAACCCGGCCCGGGGTGGGCGGGACCCTCTGGCTGGTGTCTTGTCTAGTTCTTCTAACGCAAAACTCGACATCGATAGCAATTACCGATCGTAGTTCTCCACCTTATCACCTGACAAGTTGTCATGGAAATATCTGGATTTTTGTCTTCGTAAGTCGACCAAGTTTCTTCTTTTTCAACAAATCCCTTCAAAGTGTATGGATATTGTGGCAGCGGGGTGTGTGTTTAGGCTCAGCTGCAGAGGGGGTGAAGCAGGGTGTGTGATTAAGGGAATGGTGTCGGGACCAGGTCTAATCAACCACCAGCTGAGGCCGATTAGACCTGGTCAAGACACTGTTCCCTGAACCACACCCCTGCGGCTTCCTTTTTCATTTTGTCCCTTCAATTTCTGCTGAAATCTTTGAAAGCGCCAGAAAAGTTCCTCAACGAGGTCACCGTGTTGTCAGTTGCTTTTCCCCCTACGTCGCAAATTTACTTGAATAAAATCTGAATTATTAGATTTGTTTTATTCACCAGTGGACTAGCAGTAGTGTAAATGTGTTCATTTGTAAAATATGACCCTGTTAGGTGTTTCATTACAGAGTCTGTTGTATTGTATAAGAAGGAAAGGGAGCAGAACCTCCAGCCGAGTTTTTATTTGTACATTTTAATTATTCTGGTGATAAGTCCGTTAGTCACATGGCTGCCGTCCTGCTCACCTGACCCCTCACCCTAACCCTGGAGAGGGAACACATTCAGCCTCCCGGTGCTCCGTCGTCCGTGACCTGGCATCCCGGGTCGGACAATTCGATTCTTCCTGCGGGAAAAAAAAAGGACAACATCGGTGGACACGAACCCAGGGCCCCTTCTGGCATGGCACCAATACTGATCACGGCACATGGGGAGGGAGCTCGCTGCTGAGAGCCCTAGTCACACACACACACACACACACACACCCACACACAGCCAGAAGCATAGCTGCAGATTAGCCCCGTGCATACGGTTAACTTCTATGTGTAGGAAGAGATGGACAAAAAGACAAAGAGGCTGATAACAATGGAAGAGATTGCCATCACCACATGTTCCGTTCCATCAGTTCTTGCGGTTTATATAATGTGTGTGTGTGTGTGTGTGTGTGTGTGTCTCCCCCTGCAGATAGAGATAGAAAAACTCAAGCGGACTGTCCACTCGACGTGAAGTCGGCGTCCCCATCGACGACGAGCTTCGAGGTCATCCGCCGACCTGTCGGACCAACCAGAGAGTTTCACAGCCGAAGAGATGAGATGAGATGAGATGGGGGCGAGGGGGGGGGGCACTATCCTTCTTTTTTTTCTTTTTTCTTCTCGGTGACTTACGAATATAAATCTCCACATATCTGTAAGATTTACACTTTTGCACATATATAACATTATTAAGCTAGATGTAATTAAGTTACACATGTATATGTTTTTCTTCTTTTTTTTTTTTGCCAACACAACAAAAGAAATACAACAGAGGCCTTACTTTAAACCCCCCCCCCCGTCACTCCAGTGGTCCTTGAACCTCTCAGGGAGGAGCTCCGCTCTCAGTACTACTGACTAAAGCAGGGGAGCGCTTGTTTTCCTCGCCTGCCTTTTCTCTTTTTTTTAATGATGCACAAATTGAAAAGAAAAGTTTTGACTGTTAGTATCTTCTGACTCCTCATAGTGAAAGATTTATTTCCCTCTTTTCTCTGTTTTCTTTTGTCTTATCTTTTTGAGCATTCCTACCCAGGGTAACACTACTGTGCCTGTTTTTAAAAGAATATGAGAAAAAAAAACAGAATTATAATAAGTGTTTCTCACGGGAGCTTTCACATACATATATATATATATATATATATATATATATATATATATATATATATACACCACAACGGTGTCTGAAAAGTTTGCAGCATGATATATTGTATATCTATATTTTTTAAGTCTACTGACATGCCTCGTCAAATACTATAATAACCAGAGCCTCTCCTATGCTGGTCTCTTCTATTTTTGTCGAGCTATTTCGCTCGCAGGGAATGTTTCTCAGAGTTCTATATTCTGCAGGTTATGCAAACCGAATCTACACACACACACGCACACACACTCACACACACGCACACACACGCACAAAAGAGAGACTGCACTCTCTACTATTATCAAGGTTGCCGACCAACACATTGATCATCTCTGCAACCCGCTTTTAATCTGTCCCCCCCCCTCCCCAATCGATTCCTTTGTCCCTCTGATGTGTTGCCATGAGAATCGGTGGGTCACATGTCTTTTTCTAGTCCACATTCCGAGTACACACTAACTGGAAGCAGTGTGAATGAAAATAATTTAAATCCCGCAATGTGTCGATTTTTTTTTTTTGTAAAAAAAACAAAAAAACTGTTTTAAAGATTATATAATCCTTTTTTATTCTTGGTGGAAGTAAAAGGAGACAATCCAGGGTCAAGCTGGTGCAATCTGTTTGTCTGTTTAGCTCTGGAGCGAGCAGCCGCTCTGCGTCTGTCGTTTGATTGGTCGGTCGGCCACCTTGGACCCGAACTGGAACCTGTTATGAATATTGTTTGCGTGGCACAGCGACGTGGTGCCTTCATGGTCCCCAAAGGATGAATGTTGAGGTTTGCAGCCACCTGATTTTTTTAAAAGTTATATATTTTGTTCGACCCCATCTACCGTTCATCGATGGGAAATATATTTCAATATCTAACGGGCACTGTGCCCAGACGATGCCTCCTGCAACATTTGAGAGTCCGATAACGTGAGATAACGACCCGTCTGTCACCGCAGCAGGTGTATTCTGTCCAATACTTTAATAAATACCGATAAAATAATCAAATTCCCACCAGCCCTGAGCTGGAGCTTATTGATTATTATCAAATGCTTTCAGAGCGCTAACATGACAAACTTCCACAATAACATTGTTAACTGACCGATACTGGCCCATATTAATATATACACTTTTTTTATTGTTTGATTTTCTTTTACTTGCTGCAATCATTAATTCCCCCTCGGCTCCCAACCACCAATTACACGCAAGATTATTTTATTAAAGTAAAAGTAAAGTCTGTGGAGCGTGTTAGCATTTAGCTCAGAGCGGCTAGTTCTTTAAAGAACCTCCACTTCCTTCTCGTTGAAGCACTCGGCTCATTCGCTACGCCGCTGATTGGGGGACGGAGAGATACGACCACTGCCGCCCTTCTGGATGCTAATCTTTTTATTTAGTAATTCTTTAATAGTGGATTCCTCTCGGCGAGCAAGATTTAAGGGCGAGAGAAATAAGTTGAGCTAACGGTTAGCGCGCAAGTGTTGGACCCAAGCTCTGGATGTACCGCGCGGTTCCCCCTCCGGTTCTACGTTCCTCTACACGGGCCAGGGGAACGGTTCGTGCTGCGAGTGTTCAGCACAATATTCACAGCAGGTTATTAACTCCGAGTCTAAATGTTGTACGACCAGGAGTTCTGGTTAATATCATTCCTTCTCCTTTTTAATGTCAAATATCTTTTTAAACATGTCTTTCACAAATGTCTTAAACAAGTGTTACTTTTGCTTTTTTTTAAATCATCCTCCGGCTTCCTTCCACATGTTGGATGTGTGTGTGTGTGAATGTGTGTGTGCTGTCTCGGAGTCCATGATGTTAAAGTGTTTTCTCCAGAGTCCACACCGGACCTTCCACAGCCTTTTAGCAAGCGGCTCTGAACTCTCTGGCCGGGGTGATGAAATAATTTGGGCTCCAAGTAGTGATGTCATTCGACTCCACATTGTTGTACATTCCAGAGTTTGACACCAAGACGACGACGGAGAAGAAAATCTGTGCACATTTATAACATATTTTCAAGTGATTTCTTTTTGTTTACAAGAGCTGTATCCTTGCATGAGCTGAGATTCTTAAAAAATAAAATGCAAAAATGGAATAAAGATCTTTGTCTTTATTGACACTCGCAGACTTCTTTTCTTTCGCGTTTTGAATCACTCGTCACTCGACGCCTTTGCGCGTTCTCCGAAGTATCGAGCGGCCGATATCGACCCTTCCGATGCGAACACAGGCGCTTTAGGACGAGCAGCGTCTTCGTCTGTCACGGTTCAGAGGGCGCCGAGACGGGAAGGCGACGCACTCGCCTGTCGATTCCGTGTTTCGACCCTCACCTATTGCTCATGAGCTCTGGGCAGTGGCCTGTGTGATTTGTAATTCATTCTTATCGGAGCTTTCTAAGTAGCTTTTCAAGGCCCTAAACACTTCTCCTGCATCGATCACTCGGCCTCCGTCGATCTGAAGACGACAAAGTGTTCGGATCAAAGGACCGTGCAGGGTTTGTCCTCTTTCCCCCGACCTTCTACTCATCCTTTCATTTAGTCCCTGTGTGCTTCGACCCTCTTTATCAGTAACAAGTGCATTTCGCTCATTTCCTGTCGCTCGGCCTCTTCATCTATTCTTCCACGTTTTGTGGGACTTCCGAACATCTCGGTCTAGAAGATATGTAAAATTCAATTTGGTTTATTTTATATAGCCCAATATCAGCAGAGCCATGACAGGAGGCCGGCCAGCCAGGTCCGATGGACCCTATGAGACGTGAAGTCACAAGAACTCTGGGGAGGAAGCAGAGTTAGTAATGTGTGATGGAGAGATGAAAATAAATCCATCCATAATAAGAGAGAGAAGAGGAGAGAGGTGCTCAGTGTGTCCTAAAATACCCCCAAGCATCCCAAACAATTATTTTCCACAACGGTCTACATTTTCAAATCGAAAGTTATTTGTCTCGTCCGTGTTGAGGCAGCGGAACCTGACACGCACAGGATCAATACGTGATTATTGCACTCAAGGCACCACTCGTGCATCTGATGGTTTTCGGGGCTTTGCCTTAGATAACCGCAGCTGGTTAAAAGGATTGAGATGAAAGGATAATATCGCAGTCTTGGTAAAAAAAACAATACAAATTGTGGCAACCCGGGGGACTTGGAGGTGAGATTCGGAATAAAATCAGGAGACTCGGAGATGTAGAGCAAAATAAAGTGTCTTTTAATAAAACGTATCAAAAAAGGGGGGAATGGGCATCTAACGGCAACAAAGGATTCTTCCCGGTCCCTGCTGTGAGACGGTTCCTATCTCCTGTGTGGGCAGAGCAGAGGAGAGAGGTGAGAGGCTCCAGTTACCTCCGGTCTGTTGCGGCTCCTTCTCCTTTCCTCTTCAGGCAGCTCTCTCCCTGCTAGAAAAAACAGCATAGACCAGCAGCACCAGCATATGTTGTGTTTTGGTGCTGGTTTATGCTGGTTTTATGCTGGTGTATTCTGGTGTATGCTGGTTTATGCTGGTGTTTTCTGGTGTATGCTGGTTTTATGCTGGTCTATGCTGGTTTTATGATGGTGTATCATGTTTTATGCTGGTCTATGCTGGTGTATGCTGGTTTATGCTGGTTTACGCTGGTATGCTGGTTTACGCTGGTCTATGCTGGTGTATGCTTCAGGGAACAGTGTCTGATTGTCATCAGCTGAACTGATTTGTAATCAGATTGGCAATCAATCCAGCTGATGACGATCTAGGATTGTGTATCGGAGTCTCCGGCCGTTTCTCAATCAGCGTACTTGTGCGTCCTTTCCTCTACTTGTGTCCTCGTGGACTTGTGAAACGTCAGTCTCAGCCCGGGTACACGTTCCAATTCAAAGTTCGCTTCTCGCAAAGCAAGGTCAAAATGCCCGGATGTGACTTGATCCTCCCACTTTCTGGAGGACGCATCAGAGGAGACTTGTGCGTACTCTGGCCAGCAGATATCCCACAATGCATTTCACCAGCAACCGGAAACAATAGCGAAGGACAAAATAAACTACTGACAGTTGACTTTTTATAAATACTACTGTTGTTGAGTCACGGATTGTCATTTTAGGATGTTTTGTTTATTTAACTGTAAAAAATAATTTACACTGAATAATTAGAATAAATTCAGGAGTAAGAACAGCTGATGTGGTGACGTCATCAAGTCAGCTGCTGGTCCAATCCCAGAAAGACCGTCCTCTCGTTCTCCCGTCCTCCGGAGTCTGGGCTCCCAAGACCAGACTCCAAAAGAACACAAGTCTGCAGTTGTGTACTTTGAATTGAGAAACGGCCTCCATAAAGGAGCTGGACTGACAGAAGATCGGGAGCGAGGAGAGCAGAGACAGGCCTCCGACAATAAAACTCATTTGGGAACATCACCCTGGCTGATCATTCTTTGGTGCTTGAAGGGGAACCTACTGGTGAAGGCAATAAACCTGTCACACATATATATATATATATATATATATATATAAATAGTTGGATATCTTATGCAACGGTTTGAGATTTCATTCATTAAATTATTTTTTTAGCAACATTCCAGCTATTCTCATTTCCGGTCAAATATGGCCGGGTGGGCCCTCGGCGTCATGCGACAAGCTTTCTTATTTAACGTAACAAAACAACTTCATTTAAAGCCAAATCTTTTCCCAAACCTCAGGAAGTAAACCTACAAGGGATGTTCCATTTTCTTTCTTTTTTTTCTGCTCACCAATTCAACTGAAAGATGTTGGAATAAAAATGATTCTCACGTACAGATTCTATAACTCTCCCCTCTTCCAGGATGTGGCGCCATGCGCCTCAAACAATTGATGGCCTCACAGAAAGGGCAGCGGGGCTCGGGCGTCCCGGGGGTTCGATTCCTCGATGGAAGGGCAGCAGGTGCTTGAAGCTGAAGGTCGATTACGACATCGGATGGCAGACTTTGCTTGAGGAGATCAGAGCAACTATTTCCAAACAGGGCTCATCTCAGACTAATCCAAACCAAGTCTTTGAAAAAACATTTTGAGATTAGAAGTCTTCCATTGGGGACCACAAATACGCAGCAAATCCAGGCAATGGGTTTTTACACAGCTTGTTGACCTTAAAGTGGACATGGATGGAAAGTTAAAGGTCACTAAATGTATTCAACCCCTCCATTCAAGGTTTCTGCTCTATAAGCTGTTTATACTGTGAAGAAGAATAAAGACGAGCAATGTAACCAGCAACATGCCATAAACCGACCTCCACAATGCTGAGGAGGAATTGTCATTTATTGTAAAGTCATATCTCATATTCATGGCCTACTTTAATGTCTTTAAACAGGCCCTGTAAGGAAAATGGTCAAGTATTAAATTCATTCTAAAGAAACTTGGCTTTAAAATCCTGTGAACATTTTGATTTGGCAGCCAGATATGTACACAAATACAAATTTAAATTAATGATCCGTCTCTGTGTCGTCCGCAGACCAACGACTTTGTTGTTTTCTTGACGTCGGCTTCACTACTGCGAGTACAAAATGAGCTTTGGAGGCCAAACCTGATCCTGTCTCTTGTATACATCTTATCCATGGGTATTAATAATTACATGCCTATTAGCTTGTATGTTAAGATTAATTAAGAGTCATGTGCCTGATATATTGTTCAGATATTATTCTATAGAGCTTTATTTATTTGATTGACAGTCAGTTGCTGGCTACATGCATAGGTTGATACGACTTCTTAGGTTCAATATACTGCAATGGGACTAAATCCTAGTGCAAGTTGGACATTATTATGATGTTCTGGACCTTTGCATGACAAAATTGGACCTTATTTGATTTGCATTGATTACCCCTCTGCACTAGTGCCTTACCCGTAACTTAACCATCACTAAATGCCTAACTCTAACCTTTACACGGTGTTATCCACAAGCGACCATGACTGTCAGTTTGCAATTCTGACCTAAAGCTCACAAACAAGTGTGAACCCTCAAACGGGCCTTTGAGGACACTTTCCAAAACCTGTCTTCACTGTAGTTTCAAACTGGTTGCAGTCCTCATATGTATTCAGTACAAGAAAACACACACACACACACACACACACACACACACACACACACACACACAGCTACAGTGTCTCTGGTATACAGTTCATTTAGTTCCGTGTTGCGCTTCACCCAAAGGCCATTTCTGTGATCAGATTGTGGTCGCGGGGGTTGTGTGTGTGTGTGTGTGTGTGTGTGTGTGTGTGTGTGTGTGTGTGTGTGTGTGTTCACTAAGCCATGAACAGATTGCTTGAGGCAGAGTTAATAGGACTAATGGGGCTCAATGCTCATCTCCACGGTTAATAACTGATGACATTTGTGTCATGTAAACATCCAATTCAATTATTTTTTATTTCCACAGGCCTCCAGCGTCGTGGCACATTTAACAACACATAAACCGTGCAGCTCAGTGATGCTATTGGGAGGAACAATTTCCGCCTCAGAAACACTCATCCTCGTCTTCATCACCTCTCGACTGGACCACTGCAGTGACTTCCTCTACGGCACGTCCAACAAAACCATCAATAAACTACGATACATCCAGAACTCAGCTGCCACTCAAACTCTCACCAGAGACCACCTGACCCCAGTCCTTCAAAAGCTCCACTGGCTCCACCAAAGAATCCAGTTCAAGATTCTCCTCTTTATCACCTACAAAGCCCTTCACGACATTGAATCCCTCCAGACCTTTCTGACCTCCCCCGCCGACGTGCTCCTGTAGACCTCAGATTAGGGGGGGGGGGGCTTTCTCCATCGCTGCCCCCTCCCTCTGGAAATCTCTCCCCCATCACCTCAGACATTCTCCGTCACTCGCCACTTTCAAAACAGCACTTCAAACTAATTTCTTAAAATCTGCTTTTAAACTGTGATGCTACTGAACTGTTTCTTTGTTTGTGTGTTTCTTAGCGTTATAATATCATCTCTCTGCCTGGTTTATGTTGTTATTGCTCTCATTGTTTGGGTTTTGAGTACTTTTGAAAGCGCTTTAAAAAAAACTCATTATTATTACTATCACTTTTGAATATGAATAAATGAGGTCAAATTTGGAAAAAAAAGGCCATTAAGTCTCGTCACGGATAGTACAACTATCTATTAAACTGTTTCCATGAACAAAACATTTCGATGAATTTGATTAGTTAAAGTTTAAAGTACGATTGGGCCACGCCCGCAATGTAGCACATTGACCATCAACAGTCCAGCCACATTCTAACGATGTTAAAAGATCATATTGTGAGAACAATGATTTCCTTCAGATTTGACTTTTTTTTTTTATTTTCATTGGTACATGCAATACACTAGAAACACCAAGACACTAAGTTGTTCTTCTCCTTGTATTCTGCCGCTGTCTGTTGATTCCTGTCTGGATTGTGTCCAATTCAGCCGGAGCTGTGGGAGGTGAGAACCAAACTGCTGACGCATCATGCCACATCCTCAAAAAGACCGGCAACCGGCACTAAACTCCATTCCTTTTAAACTCAAAGTTGTTATAACGACTTGGAGGCGGCCATCGGGAGACGGATGGTGGTCCGCTGTTTCTGCAAAGGCTGATCTTTTAATTGTGAGATGAGCGCGCGTCCGGCGAGAGTCTGATTATCTGTTTGATGCCCTGTGGATTCCAATCAGTGAGAGTTTCGCCAACTGAGACTCGTCATATAATCGCTCATCAGCTGTGTTTGGTCAGCTGGTACAAATACAAGCCGCTTGATGTCTTTAGACGTGTGTTCGTACGACATTTCTATGAAATCAGACCATGGAAAAAGATTGAGGAAGTTACATTTTTTATTTATTTTAAGGTAACCTTAAAAAGAGAAGGTAACTTCCTCAATCTTTTCGATTAAAGAGACATATACGACTTACACATTGGGGTGTGTATCGGCCGGTATCAGCCATCATTATTAAATTCTGATTTTATTTAGTTAATAAAAGCTACAAGGAGATATTGATTGTCACCAAATGCATGTATTTCACAACAATCCAGAGATACTTTTTCCTCTTTCAATTTTTTTGTGTCACATAAAAAAAACACCTCTGCATCGCCACGCCTTTTTTATATTTAGGTGCATATAATATATAATATTAGTGAATAAAATGTCCTTAAAGGTTATTCCTGTCTAGTTCCCTGCAATTTACTCTGCAGATTGAGGTAATTATTTTAACTGCTGGTGCTGTGGCTCAGGTTGACGGTTCAACTCATCCTGGCTCATCCTATAAATTATAGCAGAATCTCTAGGGGCGGGACCAGGTGAACCTGATTCAGCCCTAACTTTAAGACTATTAGGAAAGTCTTAAGTCTACTCTTAAATGAGGTCACTGTGTCTGCCTCCCGAACTGAACGTGGGAAATGTTTACCTTTTAAGGGTACAATTATATGCTTGTCCAACCTAAAAGTCTTACATTCTTCACTAGAAGTGAACCATGGATTGCCAGGGAAGAGTCCCTAGGCACACATTTGCAAGGTCCCAATCCCAAACAAGTTGATCCTCAGTGGTCATGATTGACAGCACTTCCAGATATATCTGTGATTTGTTTGACATTTGCACAGAAGAAAGTTCCCTTACAGATGCTAACAGGAAGCGTCAGATACAGTCTCCAGGCAACTTATGCGTTTGGAAGTGGCTGTTTTTATCACCAACATTACAAAACAGACACAACATCCTTTCAAATGACATCATATTAAACATTTTCACAATTTTTTTTCATGGAATAGTTTATTATTACCTTTTGTGTTCTGGATCTTATTTGCTTTAATGGTTTTATTGTGAAGCACTTTATAACGTTGCTTTGAAAGGTGCTATATAAATAGTTAAGACTATCCCCTTTTTTGCTGAGAGTCAGAGAGAAGGTTGATCTCTTCTCTTTGATGGGTCATCATTTAAAGATCAACTCAACCATCTCATAAGTTACAACCAGGAAACAGTTACCTTAGCTTAGCATAAAGACCGAAACCAGGAGTAAAAACTAGTCAAGTCTAGGGCTGCAACTAACCATTATTTTAATAATCGATTAATTTGTTGTAATGTTTCGATTAATCGATTAATTGGATCAGAAAACAAAAAACATTAATTTTCAACCCTTTTTTCAAAAACAGAACTGACGACGCTTTACTCGTGTGAGTTTACTCGCCTGACTATTTGTGATTTAATAGTGTCATTTGCGTCAATGAGGGGGTGTGGCTTATCTCAACGCTGATTGGCTTTCACAACACAACATTATGGTCTTTCTTTTACCTGCGCTCTGCGATCATTACTATTACTTCCTATGGAGCCAGTGTATATTTTCCAATAGAAAAAGGATAGATATACTGTTAATATTAATCTGAATTATTGAATTGGACTGTCATGTCCAGGTCTCTTCATACCTCAGAATAAACAGCACGTAGCAGCTGAAGTCTGTGCCAATAGGTATTATGTCTGCTTTTCGAAGGCGAGCTACTCTGACTCACCCAAAGCAACACACACACACACACACACACACACACACACACACACAGACACACCAAGACACACACACACACGTCATGTTGTAACAAAGAGAGAGGGGGACAAGGGCCTAATAATAAGGAGTTGCAGTAATCCAGTCTCGAAGTAACAAACGCGTTTATAGCAGCCTCCAGGTTCGGATGTGCTTCATTTCTACGACGAAGACAACAACATGTCAAGTGTAAGTTATCCTACTTTATTATTCTATAGCTGCCGTGTAAACGTCACATCTATGTTGTTAACTTTTTTCTCCGGTGTCACATCACGTTACACGCACAGCGACGAATGCTCCGAGATCGCCTACCTACATTGTAATAACGAGTGTCGGACAACGGTATAGCAGTCAGTGGTAGCTAGCGCGAGCACAACAACTCGCCCCTGACATGGCACGGTGTTATTCTCTTCTCCATTAGTTGTCATGTGTAGATTCACATAACGAGCTAAGGCTCGCAAGATCGCGAGCGTCAACGCAAGTCGTGTAATAATAAGTGTATAATATTAACGTGACCTGCAAAAATGGACGGAAACTTCCATGGATAAATACTACTGTAATGCACCGAGTGAAAACACACAAACGTCCAAGTATCGACAGCAGATGTAGATGGTAAATTATAGAGACTCCTATAATATATCTTCATTTTATATATAGCGTTAAAGGAAACAGTCATAGTTTATTACTGGTATTTAACAACTGGTACAGACTTATTATAGACACAGTATAATTAAACAATATCATTGTGAATAATGTGTATCCATATATATATATATATATATATATATATATATATATAAGACCTCGTATACTGAGTGACTCACTCCAGACTATCACATTTTACCATTTCAGATTGAGAAATGCCCCATGCAGGCCCATGGACAGACCACCCTCTTTGGAGGGTCCATGGCCGCCATGGCCTGTGATTTTGGATTCCACGGCGTTATGCTGATTTGTTTAATAATGAAGTCTCTTTATTGTTCATCTTGCATTGCATGTCTGTTACAAAGCTGGTATGCTGCTGTTGTTGTTGTTGTTGTTGTTACAATATTCTGCTGTTGTTCCACAGTCCGTGGCCTCAGCCTCAGCACCAGCACCTGCTCCAGCACCTGCACCTGCTGCAGCACCTGCTGCAGCACCTTGTGCTGCTCCTGAACAGTCCATGGACTTAGCGCGGCCTTTTCTGCGACCTGTTCTAAGTGTGTCAATGGTGAATATATTTTGGGTAATTCAAGTTTAGAATGAATTATTTTGTATGCGTTAAATCTTCAAATTCACTCTGATTCTTCTTTCAGTTTTCTAAATCCCGCTTTGGTGGGTCAAAGTCGGCCTCACTAAAGCCACATTTAGTGGGGAGGACCCCCAACCCTTCTCCTTCTCCTCCTTCTCCTCCTTCTCCTCCTCCTCTCATATCCTCTGTGAGGATACCCCGCAGCCCTGCTCCTGGCCGTGTTCCTGGCCGTGTTCCTGGCCCTGCTCCTGGCCCTGTTCCTGGCCCTGCTCCTGGCCGTGTTCCTGGCCCTGTTCCTGGCCCTGCTCTTGGCCCTGCTCCTGGCCCTGCTCCTGGCCGTGTTCCTGGCCGTGTTCCTGGCCCTGTTCCTAGCCCTGCTCCTGGCCCTGCTCCTGGCCCTGCTCCTGGCCGTGTTCCTGGCCCTGCTCCTGGCCGTGTTCCTGGCCCTGCTCCTGGCCCTGTTCCTGGCCCTGCTCCTGGCCGTGTTCCTGGCCCTGTTCCTAGCCCTGCTCCTGGCCCTGCTCCTGGCCCTGCTCCTGGCCCTGCTCCTGGCCCTGCTCCTGGCCCTGCTCCTGGCCGTGTTCCTGGCCCTGCTCCTGGCCCTGCTCCTGGCCGTGTTCCTGGTCCTGCTCCTGGCCGTGCTCCTGGCCGTGTTCCTGGCCCTGCTCCTGGCCGTGTTCCTGGTCCTGCTCCTGGCCGTACTCCTGGCCCTGCTCCTGGCCGTGTTCCTGGCCCTGTTCCTGGCCCTGCTCCTGGCCGTGTTCCTGGCCCTGCTCCTGGCCGTGTTCCTGGTCCTGCTCCTGGCCGTACTCCTGGCCCTGCTCCTGGCCGTGTTCCTGGCCGTGTTCCTGGCCCTGTTCCTAGCCCTGCTCCTGGCCCTGCTCCTGGCCCTGCTCCTGGCCGTGTTCCTGGCCCTGCTCCTGGCCCTGCTCCTGGCCCTGCTCCTGGCCGTGTTCCTGGCCCTGCTCCTGGCCCTGCTCCTGGCCGTGTTTCTGGCCCTGCTTCTGGCCGTGTTCCTGGTCCTGCTCCTGGCCGTACTCCTGGCCCTGCTCCTGGCCGTGTTCCTGGCCCTGTTCCTGGCCCTGCTCCTGGCCGTACTCCTGGCCCTGCTCCTGGCCGTGCTCCTGGCCCTGTTCCTGGCCCTGCTCCTGGCCGTGCTCCTGGCCCTGTTCCTGGCCCTGCTCCTGGCCATACTCCTGGCCCTGCTCCTGGCCGTGCTCCTGGCCCTGCTTCTGCTCCTGCCCGCAGAAAACTTCTCAAAAAAGTACTGCACAACACATGCAAAAAATGCGGGCAGTTCAGGACTGCAGAGACTGGGCACAGCCAGTAAAAAGGGGGTCATTTACTGCCCCTCAGTAGAGACGATTCCAAAGGAGCAGTGGTTGGAAAGTAGGAGAAAGAAATAACTTTTGACATTAATTTTGTATATAGTTGTTTAATATGTTTATGTGTTTTATTATAATGTGTTGTTTCAAACTCTTGTTTTCAAGTGACTAATAACTCTCCAATACTCGTGTAGAGTAAAAGCTACACTATTGTTTTGTTAGACTTTGACCAGTTTTTATGACTTTTACCCAGGGCCACAGTAACTTAAATGAGAGATAATAGAATTACAATGTATATATAAATACTATCTCAGTTGTCTCAGTTCATGTTAAAATTATAGATAACGTCAATACCTTGAGTAAACACGTGTGTACTGACATGAAAGTTAATTGCATTGCACACGTCTATCGGGCAACACAAGCACTTTTAATATGAATATCATAAATCTCCATCCTAGTGGTGTCAGGATTTGAACCCGAATATCTCTCTCTCTCTCTCTCTTTCCCCCTTTCCCTTTTTAAATTTAAATTTATCTAGTAAGAAATATTGATTCACATGTCAGGATGGACGAGAGTTCTAAGGCGCCAGACTCAAGGGTTCACTCCTTCCTCAGCAAAGAGGCTTCTGGTCTCCAACTGGAGGCGTGGGTTCAAATCCCACTTCTGACAGATCATTTTGCATCCGTGTAGTTTGGCAATAAATATGATTCCCTTTTTTATCAGTAGAACATTAATGTCCTTAAATATCTATAGGTACCCAGTAAGATATTAAGATGCATAAGTCAGGATGGCCGAGCGGTCTAAGGCGCCAGACTCAAGGGTTCACTCCTTCCTCAGCAAAGAGGCTTCTGGTCTCCAACTGGAGGCGTGGGTTCAAATCCCACTTCTGACAGATCATTTTGCATCCGTGTAGTTTGGCAATAAATATATTTCCATTTTTTATCAGTAGAACATAAATGACCTTTAATATCTATACCCAGTAAGTAATTTCCCTGAACATGTCAGGATGGCCGAGCGGTCTAAGGCGCCAGACTCAAGAGTTCACTCCTTCCTCAGCAAAGAGGCTTCTGGTCTCCAACTGGAGGCGTGGGTTCAAATCCCACTTCTGACAGACCATTTTGCATCCGTGTAGTTTGGCAATAAACATATTTCCCTTTTCTATCAGTAGAACATGAAAGTCCTTAAATATCTATAGGTACCCAGTAAGATGTTTCGATCCATATGTCAGGATGGCCGAGCGGTCTATGGTGCCAGACTCAAGGGTTCACTCCTTCCTCAGCAAAGAGGCTTCTGGTCTCCAACTGGAGGCGTGGGTTCAAATCCCACTTCTGACAGATCATTTTGCATCCGTGTAGTTTGGCAATAAATATATTTCCCTTTTTTATCAGTAGAACATAAATGACCTTTAATATCTATACCCAGTAAGTAATTTCCCTAAACATGTCAGGATGGCCGAGCGGTCTAAGGCGCCAGACTCAAGATTTCACTCCTTCCTCAGCAAAGAGGCTTCTGGTCTCCAACTGTATGTGTGGGTTCAAATCCCACTTCTGACAGATAATTTTGCATCCGTGTAGTTTGGCAATAAACATATTACCCTTTTCTATCAGTAGAACATGAAAGTCCTTAAATATCTATAGGTACCCAGTAATATATTAAGATGCATAAGTCAGGATGGCAGAGTGCTCTATGATGCCAGACTCAAGGGTTCACTCCTTCCTCAGCAAAGAGGCTTCTGGTCTCCAACTGGAGGTGTGGGTTCAAATCCCACTTCTGACAGACCATTTTGCATCCGTGTAGTTTGGCAATAAACATATTTCCCTTTTCTATCAGTAGAACATGAAAGTCCTTAAATATCTATAGGTACCCAGTAAGATGTTTCGATCCATATGTCAGGATGGCCGAGCGGTCTATGGTGCCAGACTCAAGGGTTCACTCCTTCCTCAGCAAAGAGGCTTCTGGTCTCCAACTGGAGGCGTGGGTTCAAATCCCACTTCTGACAGATCATTTTGCATCCGTGTAGTTTGGCAATAAATATATTTCCCTTTTTTATCAGTAGAACATTAATGTCCTTAAATATCTATAGGTACCCAGTAAGAGATTTAGATGCATAAGTTGATCCAGAATGCTGCAGCTCGTATTCTCACTAAAACTAAGAAAAGAGATCACATTACTCCTGCACTAGCTGCTCTGCACTGGCTCCCTGTAAAATCAAGAATCACTTTTAAAATTCTTCTCTTAACTTACAAAGCCTTAATTGGTGATGCACCATCATATCTTAAAGAGCTTGTAGTACCGTATCGCCCCACCAGAGAGCTGCGCTCACTAAATGCGGGCTACTTGTAGTTCCGAGAGTCTTAAAATGTAAAATGGGAGCCAGAGCCTTTAGTTATCAAGCTCCTCTTTTATGGAACCAGCTTCCACCTTCAGTCCGGGAGGCAGACACAGTCACCACATTCAAGAGTAGACTGAAGACTTTCCTCTTTGACAGAGCTTATAGTCAGGGCTGAATCAGGTTTGCCCTGGTCCAGCCCCTGGATATGCTGGTATAGGCTTATAGCTGCTGGGGATGTTTAGGATGCACTGAGCACCTCTCTCCTCTTTTCTTTCTCCTATGGATGAATCTTCATCTCTCCATCACACATGACTAACACTGCTTTCTCCCGGGAGTCCTTCTGACTTCACGTCTCATGGGGTCATCGGACCCTATGAGACGGCATAGATTCCATCTGCTGATGGACCTTCGATGGTTGGATCGTGAGTTCCTGTCGCCAGCTGTGCCACTGCCCTGCTGGGACTCCGCCCACTCCTCCACTTGGGAGGTCTCCAAACTCTCCATCGTGGAATATGCCTAAATATGAACTATTGATAAACTCTGTCAGATTCCTTGAATGTATTTTAACTCTAAATATGTCCTTCTGTACACATTACATCTATTGCATCTGTCCATCCTGGAGAGGGATCCTCCTCTGTTGCTCTCCTGAAGGTTTCTTCCTTTTTCCCCCTGAAGGGTTATTTGGGAGTTTTTCCTGGTCCGATGTGAGGTTTTGGGTCAGGGATGTCTATGTGTACAGATTGTAAAGCACTCTGAGACAAATTTGTAATTTGTGAAACTGGGCTATACAAATAAACTGAATTGAATTGAATTGAATTGAATAAGTCAGGATGGCAGAGTGGTCTAAGGCGCCAAACTCAAGGGTTCACTCCTTCCTCAGCAAAGAGGCTTCTGGTCTCCAACTGGAGGCGTGGGTTCAAATCCCACATCTGACATATAGTTTTGCATCACTGTAGTTTGGCAATAAATATATTTCCAATTTTTATCAGTAGACCATAAATGTCCTTGTAGATATATAGGTATCTAGTAAGAAATATTGTTGCACATGTCAGGATGGCCGAGTGGTCTAAGGCGCCAGACTCAAGAGTTCACTCCTTCCTCAGCAAAGAGGCTTCTGGTCTCCAACTGGAGGCGTGGGTTCAAATTCCACTTCTGACAGACCATTTTGCATCCGTGTAGTTTGGCAATAAACATGTTTCCCTTTTCTATCAGTAGAACATGAAAGTCCTTAAATATCTATAGGTACCCAGTAAGATGTTTTGATCCATATGTCAGGATGGCCGAGCGGTCTATGGTGCCAGACTCAAGGGTTCACTCCTTCCTCAGCAAAGAGGCTTCTGGTCTCCAACTGGAGGCGTGGGTTCAAATCCCACTTCTGACAGATCATTTTGCATCCGTGTAGTTTGGCAATAAATATATTTCCCTTTTTTATCAGTAGAACATAAATGACCTTTAATATCTATACCCAGTAAGTAAATTCCCTGAACATGTCAGGATGGCCGAGCGGTCCAAGGCGCCAGACTCAAGATTTCACTCCTTCCTCAGCAAAGAGGCTTCTGGTCTCCAACTGTATGTGTGGGTTCAAATCCCACTTCTGACAGATAATTTTGCATCCGTGTAGTTTGGCAATAAACATATTACCCTTTTCTATCAGTAGAACATGAAAGTCCTTAAATATCTATAGGTACCCAGTAAGAGATTTAGATGCATAAGTCAGGATGGCCGAGTGGTCTATGATGCCAGACTCAAGGGTTCACTCCTTCCTCAGCAAAGAGGCTTCTGGTCTCCAACTGGAGGCGTGGGTTCAAATCCCACTTCTGACAGATCATTTTGCATCCGTGTAGTTTGGCAATAAATATGATTCCCTTTTTTATCAGTAGAACATTAATGTCCTTAAATATCTATAGGTACCCAGTAAGATATTAAGATGCATAAGTCAGGATGGCCGAGCGGTCTAAGGCGCCAGACTCAAGGGTTCACTCCTTCCTCAGCAAAGAGGCTTCTGGTCTCCAACTGGAGGCGTGGGTTCAAATCCCACTTCTGACAGATCATTTTGCATCCGTGTAGTTTGGCAATAAATATATTTCCATTTTTTATCAGTAGAACATAAATGACCTTTAATATCTATACCCAGTAAGTAATTTCCCTGAACATGTCAGGATGGCCGAGAGGTCTAAGGCGCCAGACTCAAGAGTTCACTCCTTCCTCAGCAAAGAGGCTTCTGGTCTCCAACTGGAGGCGTGGGTTCAAATGCCACTTCTGACTGACCATTTTGCATCCGTGTAGTTTGGCAATAAACATATTTCCCTTTTCTATCAGTAGAACATGAAAGTCCTTAAATATCTATAGGTACCCAGTAAAATGTTTTGATCCATATGTCAGGATGGCCGAGCGGTCTATGGTGCCAGACTCAAGGGTTCACTCCTTCCTCAGCAAAGAGGCTTCTGGTCTCCAACTGGAGGCGTGGGTTCAAATCCCACTTCTGACAGATTATTTTGCATCCGTGTAGTTTGGCAATAAATATATTTCCCTTTTTTATCAGTAGAACATAAATGACCTTTAATATCTATACCCAGTAAGTAATTTCCCTAAACATGTCAGGATGGCCGAGCGGTCTAAGGCGCCAGACTCAAGATTTCACTCCTTCCTCAGCAAAGAGGCTTCTGGTCTCCAACTGTATGTGTGGGTTCAAATCCCACTTCTGACAGATAATTTTGCATCCGTGTAGTTTGGCAATAAACATATTACCCTTTTCTATCAGTAGAACATGAAAGTCCTTAAATATCTATAGGTACCCAGTAAGATATTAAGATGCATAAGTCAGGATGGCAGAGTGGTCTAAGGCGCAAGACTCAAGGGTTCACTCCTTCCTCAGCAAAGAGGCTTCTGGTCTCCAACTGGAGGCGTGGGTTCAAATCCTACTTCTGACAGATCATTTTGCATCCGTGTAGTTTGGCAATAAATATATTTCCATTTTTTATCAGTAGAACATAAATGACCTTTAATATCTATACCCAGTAAGTAATTTCCCTGAACATGTCAGGATGGCCGAGAGGTCTAAGGCGCCAGACTCAAGAGTTCACTCCTTCCTCAGCAAAGAGGCTTCTGGTCTCCAACTGGAGGCGTGGGTTCAAATGCCACTTCTGACAGACCATTTTGCATCCGTGTAGTTTGGCAATAAACATATTTCCCTTTTCTATCAGTAGAACATGAAAGTCCTTAAATATCTATAGGTACCCAGTAAGATGTTTTGATCCATATGTCAGGATGGCCGAGCGGTCTATGGTGCCAGACTCAAGGGTTCACTCCTTCCTCAGCAAAGAGGCTTCTGGTCTCCAACTGGAGGCGTGGGTTCAAATCCCACTTCTGACAGATCATTTTGCATCCGTGTAGTTTGGCAATAAATATATTTCCCTTTTTTATCAGTAGAACATAAATGACCTTTAATATCTATACCCAGTAAGTAATTTCCCTGAACATGTCAGGATGGCCGAGCGGTCTAAGGCGCCAGACTCAAGATTTCACTCCTTCCTCAGCAAAGAGGCTTCTGGTCTCCAACTGTATGTGTGGGTTCAAATCCCACTTCTGACAGATAATTTTGCATCCGTGTAGTTTGGCAATAAACATATTACCCTTTTCTATCAGTAGAACATGAAAGTCCTTAAATATCTATAGGTACCCAGTAAGTGATTTAGATGCTTAAGTCAGGATGGCCGAGTGCTCTATGATGCCAGACTCAAGGGTTCACTCCTTCCTCAGCAAAGAGGCTTCTGGTCTCCAACTGGAGGCGTGGGTTCAAATCCCACTTCTGACAGATCATTTTGCATCGGTGTATTTTGGCAATAAATATATTTCCCTTTTTTATCAGTAGAACATTAATGTCCTTAAATATCTATAGGTACCCAGTAAGAGATTAAGATGCATAAGTCAGGATGGCAGAGCGGTCTAAGGCGCCAAACTCAAGGGTTCACTCCTTCCTCAGCAAAGAGGCTTCTGGTCTCCAACTGGAGGTGTGGGTTCAAATCCCACTTCTGACAGATCATTTTGCATCCGTGTAGTTTGGCAATAAATATGATTCCCTTTTTTATCAGTAGAACATAAATGACCTTTAATATCTATACCCAGTAAGTCATTTCCCTGAACATGTCAGGATGGCCGAGCGGTCTAAGGCGCCAGACTCAAGATTTCACTCCTTCCTCAGCAAAGAGGCTTCTGGTCTCCAACTGTATGTGTGGGTTCAAATCCCACTTCTGACAGATAATTTTGCATCCGTGTAGTTTGGCAATAAATATGATTCCCTTTTTTATCAGTAGAACATTAATGTCCTTAAATATCTATAGGTACCCAGTAAGTGTTTTAGTTGCATAAGTCAGGATGGCCGAGCGGTCTAAGGCGCCAGACTCAAGGGTTCACTCCTTCCTCAGCAAAGAGGCTTCTGGTCTCCAACTGGAGGTGTGGGTTCAAATCCCACTTCTGACAGATCATTTTGCATCCGTGTAGTTTGGCAATAAATATATTTCCCTTTTTTATCAGTAGAACATAAATGACCTTTAATATCTATACCCAGTAAGTAATTTCCCTGAACATGTCAGGATGGCCGAGCGGTCTAAGGCGCCAGACTCAAGAGTTCACTCCTTCCTCAGCAAAGAGGCTTCTGGTCTCCAACTGGAGGCGTGGGTTCAAATCCCTCTTCTGACATATAGTTTTGCATCCCTGTAGTTTGGAAATAAATATATTTCCATTTTTTATCAGGAGACCATAAATGTCCTTTTAGATATATAGGTATCTAGTAAGAAAAATGTTTGCACATGTCAGGATGGCCGAGTGGTCTAAGGCGCCAGACTCAAGGGTTGACTCCTTCCTCAGTAAAGAGGCTTCTGGTCTCCAACTGGAGGCGTCGGTTCAAATCCCACTTCTGACAGACCATTTTGCATCCGTGTAGTTTGGCAATAAACATATTTCCCTTTTCTATCAGTAGAACATGAAAGTCCTTAAATATCTATAGGTACCCAGTAAGATGATTTGATCCATATGTCAGGATGGCCGAGCGGTCTAAGGTGCCAGACTCAAGGGTTCACTCCTTCCTCAGCAAAGAGGCTTCTGGTCTCCAACTGGAGGCGTGGGTTCAAATCCCACTTCTGACAGATCATTTTGCATCCGTGTAGTTTGGCAATAAATATGATTCCCTTTTTTATCAGTAGAACATTAATGTCCTTAAATATCTATAGGTACCCAGTAAGTGTTTTAGTTGCATAAGTCAGGATGGCCGAGCGGTCTAAGGCGCCAGACTCAAGGGTTCACTCCTTCCTCAGCAAAGAGGCTTCTGGTCTCCAACTGGAGGCGTGGGTTCAAATCCCACTTCTGACAGATCATTTTGCATCCGTGTAGTTTGGCAATAAATATATTTCCCTTTTTTATCAGTAGAACATAAATGACCTTTAATATCTATACCCAGTAAGTAATTTCCCTGAACATGTCAGGATGGCCGAGCGGTCTAAGGCGCCAGACTCAAGAGTTCACTCCTTCCTCAGCAAAGAGGCTTCTGGTCTCCAACTGGAGGCGTGGGTTCAAATCCCACTTCTGACATATAGTTTTGCATCACTGTAGTTTGGCAATAAATATATTTCCATTTTTTATCAGTAGACCATAAATGTCCTTGAAGATATATAGGTATCTAGTAAGAAATATTGATGCACATGTCAGGATGGCCGAGTGGTCTAAGGCGCCAGACTCAAGGGTTGACTCCTTCCTCAGTAAAGAGGCTTCTGGTCTCCAACTGGAGGCGTGGGTTCAAATCCCACTTCTGACAGATCATTTTGCATCCGTGTAGTTTGGCAATAAATATGATTCCCTTTTTTATCAGTAGAACATTAATGTCCTTAAATATCTATAGGTACCCAGTAAGAGATTAAGATGCATAAGTCAGGATGGCTGAGCGGTCTAAGTAGCCAGACTCAAGGGTTCACTCCTTCCTCAGCAAAGAGGCTTCTGGTCTCCAACTGGAGGCGTGGGTTCAAATCCCACTTCTGACATATAGTTTTGCATCACTGTAGTTTGGCAATAAATATATTTCCATTTTTTATCAGTAGACCATAAATGTCCTTCAAGATATATAGGTATCTAGTAAGAAATAATGATTCACATGTCAGGATGGCCGAGTGGTCTAAGGCGCCAGACTCAAGGGTTGACTCCTTCCTCAGTAAAGAGGCTTCTGGTCTCCAACTGGAGGCGTGGGTTCAAATCCCACTTCTGACAGACCATTTTGCATCCGTGTAGTTTGGCAATAAACATATTTCCATTTTCTATCAGTAGAACATGAAAGTCCTTAAATATCTATAGGTACCCAGTAAGATATTTTATCCATATTTTAGGATGGCCGAGCGGTCTAAGGCGCCAGACTCAAGGGTTCACTCCTTCCTCAGCAAAGAGGCTTCTGGTCTCCAACTGGAGGCGTGGGTTCAAATCCCACTTCTGACAGATCAATTTGCATCCCTGTAGTTTGGTAATACAGCAAAGAGGCTTCTGGTCTCCAACTGGAGGTGTGGGTTCAAACCACATTTCTGAAAGATCAATTTGCATCGGTGTATTTTGGCAATAAATATATTTCCCTTTTTTATCAGTAGAACATAAATGACCTTTAATATCTATACCCAGTAAGTAATTTCCCTGAACATGTCAGGATGGCCGAGCGGTCTAAGGCGCCAGACTCAAGAGTTCACTCCTTCCTCAGCAAAGAGGCTTCTGGTCTCCAACTGGAGGCGTCGGTTCAAATCCCACTTCTGACAGAGCATTTTGCATCCGTGTAGTTTGGCAATAAACATATTTCCCTTTTCTATCAGTAGAACATGAAAGTCCTTAAATATCTATAGGTACCCAGTAAGATGTTTTGATCCATATGTCAGGATGGCAGAGCGGTCTAAGGCGCCAGACTCAAGGGTTCACTTCTTCCTCAGCAAAGAGACTTCTGGTCTCCAACTGGAGGTGTCGGTTCAAATCCCACTTCTGACAAACCATTTTGCATCCGTGTAGTTTGGCAATAAATATATTTCCCTTTTTTATCAGTAGAACATGAAAGTCCTTAAATATCTATAGGTACCCAGTAAGATA